>CAJVQA010002857.1:0-20890 GCA_910591915.1 Cetraspora pellucida | reverse complement strand
ATAGTGAATTTTTGAGATACTACGACCCATATTCTTTTGGCCGGCAGCTCGGAATTTTCTGGACATAAGGATATCCGGGCAATGTGATGATCCCATATCCGGAAAACTCTTCCTGCTTTCATGAAGTCATGTCCCACTCATTAAGTAAAGCTGCCCAACTGATAATTTTGACCCAGAAATAATTGGCTTGTATTGCTAAATGCCGGCCTAAATACGATGGATCTGACCCGGAAATTTGGCGATCCCCTTGTAAAAATGCATTTTGGCTATGTTTTCATGTGATTTAAGGACCGAGTCCCTTTAAATCCTAGGATCGGACCGGCAATTTAAAATCATATTTTAATCTTTTACGTGTCTTATCCTGAAATTTGATTAGTCATTGAAAATTTTTTAAGGTGGTACATAACTATGGCTATTGAGAATACGTCGGGTAATATAAGCCAATGGGATGCACACAAATCTGATATGAACGTGGAAAAAAAATACTGATACGGAAAATAGATGTCAAAAAATGTCGAAAAGGCTATTTTACATTCATTGATAAACTCTTAATATGTGCATTCATTATACGTAACAAGAGTAATTATAGATATTTACAAATATGAATTACACTAAGCAAAAACATTTTAGTTGTACATGTTTCAAGTTTTCTCCTTAAAGGATTTTATTTCAAAGATTTTTCGATAATGCTTTTTTAACTCTTAACAACGAAATAACCTCATTGGTAAGCCTTGAAATGAAATCATATAAGGAGAAAACTTACCGAATGCATAGGAATATGACTCACAGGCGTAACTTATGTGTCTACGTACGTATACATGTAAATTAAAAATAGATAGTATCGATATGACTGCCTAATTTCATTGTTACTTTGACAAAAAGATCTATAAGTATACTTTTGGAGAATGTGTAAATTCATCCGACAAACTATATCAACGCGATCTGTATAATTTCACTTTTTTAAGTAGTATAAACGCAAACCTGCATCGCATTCTTATTTCCTTTTTGATAGTTATGATTTATAATGTACACATGTATGTACATACTTTTATCGTTAAAATAATATTAAAAAAAAAATATAACCAAAAATCCAATCATACAATTTGGCAAATTTTTTACACGAATTAACCAAAAGTAATACAGTTCCATACATATTACTTATTATGTCATAATATAGCCATAAAGTAAATAAAATCAAATAAAAGAAAACGAAAGGACTAAAACATTTATTCTTCTGAATTTCATAATTAAATGTTTATTTTTTACAAAGTAAAGAAAATTAAGAAAAATCTAAAATTTGATAGCACATAGACGATAAGAAAGATGCTAAAAATTTTGATGCCAATATTTCACTCTTGCAGGTCAAATTCGTATTGATATTGATCTATATAATAAACAATAAGATTCTGTTAATTTTATTATTATTCAGTAAATGTTTATAATAATTTTAAATTATTTGAAAAAAGGTTTGCACGCGTGTTAAAGACACGACTTATTTTAACGCATATATAAGAAAGATGGAGGACTTTGTATAAATTCTATTATTCAGAAATTTGAATATTTGTAGGTAAAACATAAAAAAACAAGCAAAACCATACGTGTTCTCGCAATACCTACGTCATTCTACATAACTATCTTATTATGATATTTTATATACAGGATTTTAAACAAACATACCATTATCATATTGTGGCTGAACAGTTTGATATGATTGAGTTTGATATTGTTGGTGCGTTTGATACGCTTGGTATAGTGTACCTATAATAAACGTAATCACGTAAGTGTCCATACATTTCATATGTCATAAAAGCAAAAATAATCTATGAAGGAAGATGAGAATAGGACTGCATTATGACACGAAACAATAACGAACACAGTGCAAGTGATTATGCAAAATGCCGAATAAAAATATATTCTATTCGTAAATAGGGTATGTGGATGTAACAGAAGACTATAAAAACGACGAAAAGAAAAGAAATATCCCCATCTGGTCGCCCGCAAGTAAACTAGGAAATTCTCGTCCCTTGACGCAGGAGTCGATCAAAAGTTCAATACTTCTCACGTATGTAAATATGCACATACGTACTTTAGCACACTGCCCAAAGACTCTTTGTCTAATACAATACCCACCAAAAAACTTACAAAATATTCGTGGGTATCTTGATCGGTGACAGGTATATTATCAGAGTATTTGGCATATACATATATCATGACGTAAGAATTTAATGTGATGTGAAAAATACTGAGCAAATTACTCTGATATTATTCCCGGTAAAAAAAAAAAAACTGCTATGTAAAATCAGATTTTTGCATTGGAAACCGATATTTTAGGCAGTGCACTACAGTAATGATATCTGATATTACCGTATTATCGTGAAATAATTTCACGAGCTGAGAATTAAATTAACCAAATATGAACAACATTTGAAGATCTTTGATTAAATTGGTTTTCAGCTCTCTTTAAATTGTGTAAATAACGTCCCTGGGCGATAATACGGTAAAATTTTAATTTTTAACTAACC
Organism: Cetraspora pellucida; assembly: GCA_910591915.1. Classification (NCBI taxonomy): domain Eukaryota; kingdom Fungi; phylum Glomeromycota; class Glomeromycetes; order Diversisporales; family Gigasporaceae; genus Cetraspora; species Cetraspora pellucida. The sequence continues at coordinate 18,368 of CAJVQA010002857.1, read as the reverse complement.
ATTATGTCACAGGACACTAGCTCAGAAACAGTGTCTGAAATTCAATTGTTAATTTAGTTGCGAGCCCGCAATTAAGTAAAAAACTTGCGGATTATATGGATTTAGTTGCAAATTCGAACATATCTATATGCAAGTTCACAAAATTCATTTGCGGTCCGCGGCCCAATTTCAGACACTGCTCAGAAACCACTGGATCGAGTATGACAGGACTATCCAATTTGAATACAAACATTTCATTAAAGCAAGACGTACCATCACATAGTGGACTTGATGGTGTTTCATTATGCCATCCGAAAAGGTTGACATGGTTATTATTTGGTGTTTGAACTAGAATAGAAAAAAAAAGCAATAAAAGACATTTATATCATCACTTGTTAAATTTTAGAAAAGATAAAAAAAGTCAGTGCTTTTTGGAGCAAAACTAATCATACCTAGAAAATTTAGCGTCGAGGGGGCAAGAATAATATAATACAATGGTTGTCCATGATGATCTGCAGCCATAATGAACTTTCAGATCACCCTTACAAAAAAGGTGAGAGGTAAGCAAAGCATAGTTAAGAAATGAAGTGCAAACCGAAAATAATAGCCGGAAGGGGATATTGATGACCTTCATGAATAACGGTGTTTTCTACATTAAAAGTTTGCCTTAATGCTTAAATAATCTAAAATTACCATTGTGAAAACTAGAGTAATAAAGTGTATCTAGATTATTTTACCTGTAACGAGAAAACTACATCGGATGTTACGTTTGACACACGATTTACATGAATTCTGCTCGTGTGTGTCGTCTTCACATTTTTTTTTAAGACGTCGACACGATTCGCATGCTTTAATCGCCCTTTTTCTCGTTCCTTTCTAATAATTAAAAGATGAATACAGAAATAATAAGTCGGCGATTCATTTTATTACGCATAATAATGCCATTTATCATACCATTTCTTTACAACAAGCAAAGTAGTAATCTAAGGTGATAATAATAGGATTGTATTATGTAGTCTGAGATAGAAAGTATCAATTAAAGATTATTGTTGCCGTTTGTCCCGTTTAAATAACGGTTAATTTTGTTTAAAATTTCTAAATGAAATCAAAAACGCTTTGTTTGCCTCTGTTACATCCGTTCGGAGCGGTATGTAAAGACGGTAAAATAACCGCTGTTTAATAATCAAATATCCATATAATATTATCGCGTAAAAAGTTGAATCGGTAACGTCGGTAAAAAATTCCTGGGAGTTTTTTCGGTTAACTAATAAAGGCTAAATTAAATCTTAGTTGAAATTATCCTAAAGTCCGCCTTAGAATGATATAAATTCGGAGTTAAATCGCGTATCCGTAGAATGCACATGATTTTACAAAAAGTAATCATTTTTACAAATTTTATTTACGAAAATTTTGAAAGACTTTTTTAATTGTCAGTTTTAATTAACTACGAGTGAAATAAACTATTTTTATTATTTTAAATATGGAATGATATTGTTATTTGTACTATTTGTAAAGATAGAGGATGAATGTTAAACATATTGATTTACACGCGACAGTCAAATCTAGGTGATAAATGTGGCTTAATCATGTGACCGGCGGACTGTAATACACATATATAGTCAACTTCCTTCAGTGCACTATCAATGTAAGACCTCTATAAATACACGCATCAAATGAAATGATAATTTTAGCAGTGGCAAGTCATTTAACTGACATTACTTAGGATGACAATTTAGCATGTTATTAGTTTGATAATTGTAAATTGTCACGTTATGTAATGTCGGTTAGATGGCTTGTCGACAAAATAATTGTCGCGGATCATATTAAAATGAAATTGAGGGTTTCTATTTAACCTTCTAAAACCTACTTATACTTGTTTACTATAAATTATATCCCTAAAGCTAACCACCTAGCCCTAAAAAAACGGCTAAAAAAATACATACCAAAATTTTGTACTTGTTCATTTTAATCTGCCACAATTATTAGTGAAATGATACGGACTCGAATTATATTTTAAATGCACATCTTTTTAAATTCTTTAATGCATATTTATAGCCTTTTAAAGAGATGCATTTATGAAAGTTTGATTGTATTTTCTTCGTAAAAATGTCGAAATGAATTTTATCTTGCCAAAAACTTTACAATAGCATGCCCAACAAATGCTCAAAAAAGTTGTCAGAATGGAAATTCTTTAGAACCACAATGATAACAGTATGCATCGATCCATCTGGCGTTATTGTCCCTTCATTACTATGAATAGATTCCGTCACAATCTGCATGGATCCTCCACAGTTTATTGGATTTCTGGTTTGGCTGTTGTGGCTTTAGCGCAAATTCATCCTTTCCTAACACTATCAAAACTTGAATTCGAATTAAATCCAAATATAATGATAAATAATGAGGATACAAAATAAAAAAATATGAAAATAGTTTTCGAAATAAAATAAAGGTAATAATAAATTACTATATTATATACACAAGCCAAGAGAGAATCATGTCGGAAGTTTATCAAAATTATTCATTTTTATATATTTCGTAGGTTCTTAAATTTCTAGTAAAACATAAAACTCCGATTTAAATAATTTTGAAGGAAATTTCTAAAAATTATATAAATTAATGTATGCAACATGTAACAGGTAATGTAAAATTAGAGAATTGATATTCGTATACCTCCCACAAAATTAAAGTTTTTTTTTCTAAATTTGAGCGATATCATGATGACCACTAAGCCAAATTTGATGAACTTTTTTTATTCTAATTCTACAGTTTCGTGGAATTCAAATTAAAAAAAAAGGTCATCAAATTTGGCTAGTGGTTATCGAGATATTATCGTTTAAATTTAGAAAAACTTAATTTTGTGAGGGTACGAATATCAATTCCCTAAAATTAAAGATGGCAAAATTAATTTGAATAAAATTAGGTTAAAGTTAAGAGTTTAAAGTTAGAGTTTTAATTTAATTAAAATTAGATTAAGGTTAGAGTTTGAGGTTAAGGTTTGGGTATAGTTTATACGTACTCAAATTTTACGTAAATTTTCTTTATTAAAACCTCAAAGACAGTTTTATTAATAAAATTTCAAGTTACAATATGTATAAAAATATAAACTCTTAATTAATTACGATAATTATACCGTAACATGCGACGTAGTCTCGCTAAAACCAGGAACTAAGTGCTTTACTTAGAATAAGTTTGATTATAATATATATATATAAGATAAGTAATAAAATGACTTTTCATACAGTATTTTATAAATTTTAGCTATGATATATTAGATTACTGATGTTACATTCTATTGCGACAATAAGTTGCAACCCTCGTAGCGCTATATAAAAATCACATTTCGTATTTGCGGCAAGCAATACTAATTGTAGTACTGTAGAGCTCAATTTAATAAACTATCTTGTCGACAGTCATTTTGTTAATAAAGTGAGGTTGGCCTGATATATTTTTAGGCTAGCAGAGGCAAGTTGCGAAGATACGAACATTGAAAGTGAAAATTCACACAGTGACGGAGAAGAAGAAATCATTAAAGAGACTACAAGCTCGATTACGAAGGAACAATATTCTATTAGAGAAGAGAAAAGTTCGATTGCGGAAGAACAGAGTTCTATTAAAAAGGAGAAAACTTCTGCAAGGTAGATTGTTGATGAATTTTATAAAAACTTTAGTTAGTATTAAAAAATTGCGACTAAAAGATTTTTCGTAACAATGTTTTATGGATAAGAAAAAATCTAAATTAACATTTTGACAATGTAATGACTTGCTTGCCTATCTTTTATTAGTGATTTTTTAATTGATGGATTAGTAAATTCAAAGTAGGCAGGCATATGATTTAAACAATAAGTAGGTTAGTGATTTTAACAGCATGTGATTTAGTGGTTTCAGGATTCATAGTTTCAATACAGACGAGCTTACGATTTTAGTAGTAGGTTAGGTCATGACTTCGATAATGGGTGCGTTCAATATTTCAAAAGTGGATAGGTGAGAAAGTTAGTAATTAGTGTTTAATGATTTAGTTATGAATATTTCATAGTTTCAACAGTAAGTAGTGCCGATTTAAGTGGTGGGTGAGTTAATAATTTCAAAAGTGAGTGTGATTTTAACATTTAACGGTAGAGCCGTTAGTAATTTAACATTAATAGGTAGTAATTTTAATGGTGAGATGATTTATAATTCCAGTATTGGATGATTTGAAATTTCAATAGTGAGTTAGTAATTTAAACTGTGATTTAGTGACTTCAACATTAAGTGGGTTTATGATTAAATAGTGAATGGGTTTTGATTTTGGTAGTCAGTAGACTAATAATTTTAATAGTTTCAGTAGTGGATATTCATGATTTAGTAGTGTGTATATACTTTCAGCAGTGGTGAATTCATAATATAGTGATGGGTAAGTTCGTAATTTAAACAATAGATGGGTTCATGATTTCAATACCAGATGAATCATGATTTGAGAGCAGTAGTGGGTAGGTTAATGATTTCAACTGTGGGTGAATTCAGAATTTTAGTAGTGTAAGTCATTATTTAGCAGCAACTTCAATGGTGGGTGTTCATGAAGATTCGTGGCTTCTACGGTGTGATTATAATAGTGGGTGAAGAATAAGAAAGATGAGACAACCATGCTGACCAATCAGGCATTAGATTTTGGGGCCATACATCTTTTCTTTCTCTGGTAAGCCATACACTTCGTGATTTCATCACTCTATTCCTGGTATTAGACTACTGTTTACAAATTTAAAATTATCATGTGTTCCTGAAGAACAGCAAATATTTATTAAAATCTTACGGATGACATTGTAGCATAACTGCAATTATTAATGTTAGTTTTGACATTTTAATTGAATTTTATAATTCTACATTGGAAATTATAATTTATCGCCATCCCTACCTGAAATTTAATTGCCACATCGTGTGATGTCGGAGTTCCAATATTCGGGCCCCACATTTGTAGCGGTAGTCATGATTACTGGAATTTGAATAGACATCATACGATGCGGCAATCAAGTTTCACTCTAGAGATATTTGACTTTCGGGATTTTAACTCTTTGGGTTTTGACATAGATCCCCGGGGTAGCAATACATCGCTATAGCAATAAATTATAAAATCCTTATAAACAAGTGTGTTGAAATTTGCAGATCAAAAAAAAGTCTATAATCAAACCGTTAGAAATCAAGATAACTTTTGGGTGCTATTGTGTTTAATAGTTTAATGAGTTGTAGAGTTTGATAACTTAGAGTCACTATATGAGGAGCCATTTTAGAAAGACGGACGAATTCTATAACAAAATTTGCAATAAAGTGAACAAACTAGGGTCACCAAAATTCCGGGTCGGAATAATGATCGGCAGGGCCGGAATTAACTAATTTTGCCCAAGGTCACTAAAAGTTTCACTCATTGTCCAGCTGATAATTTTTGCCCAAAAATGGTTGACTTGTATTGCTAAATGCCGGCCTAAATCCGATGAATCCGACCCGGAAATTTGACGATCCCTGTAAAAAATAGATATATCATTTTAATTTTCATTATGGCCTTTATCTTCCTGGTAAAATTCGACGAAAACAAAATATGTCAGAGAACAAATGCATAAATCTAGGCTGAAAACCTGTAAAATTTCAGGAAGATCAAAACAGTAATAACCTTTCGCCTCTAAATTTTTTATGCTCACGATTATGTAATACTGGATATGCAATTTTTACTCTTTAATTGTAATGTTTTGTCTATTCCATTATATTTGGGGGCTTGCGTTCTGATTGGCTAGAAGATCGGAATGTTACATTGATAATCTTTACATATTAGAACCAACTTTAAACCAATTGTACACCATAGAAAGTTGTGACTAAAAAAATCTTAAAGTATATATCTCATTTTATAAACTATTAAAGTAATTCGGTAATCCACGAAGTAATTCGGAAGTTAGATGAGAGGTATAGGCGCAATAAATCAATTAAACTCGGAAATTTATACTCTCTTTTATTTGTGAAACCTTATTCTTCGTAATCCCTATAGATGTGCCATTTATATGATATCTGAATTTTTTTTTCGCGTACAGTACGTATAGTTGTATAGTGTGTATAGCATACGTAATACACATAATAGATGTATCATTTATAAATCAGTTATATGCAACATTGCGCAAGGAATAATTTTTGTTAGAATGCGAAAGACAGTTTCATAATCAAAAAAATTGAGATAGGGATACTTTAATGATTTTTCTAGAATATTCAAACCTTGAATATAATATGGTTTATAAGGTTATAGATTTCATAAGGAGAGTTAAAGGAGTTAAAACGAAATAGCAGTACTGTAACCATATAACGATTATTAAATGTATTAAAGACCAGTCTGATACGTATTAGAAAAGCATTTAAAGTTGTTTATAATTGGGGGGTTTTTTTTTATTATTTAGGAGAGGGACAGAAATCAGGTAATTTCTGTTTACTAAGAGGCTATACCTAGGGATGGGACACTGCGCAGGCACTAAAGATCTAGTATCACCAGTCTAAAAAATTTCGCAGACTATATGATCTTATTGAAAAATTGTTTCGCAATTTAGTTTAGGGTTAGGGTCCCATCAGTAGGTTAATGTTTGTTTAAAAAGTCATAGTTATAGTAAAATTTCATGAGGAAATTTTTTTGTTAGTACGCAGAAAGCACTTTCATAGGCAAAATTTCGAGCTACAAGCGTTTTTTTGTTGGTTTGATTTTTTTGCAATTTTTTGCGTTACACGAGATCTTGAAATCTGATTGGCCAGCGAAATTTTTTTGACTGGTGTTTTAACTACTATTCGCAGGCACTGCGCAGTGCAATTTTCATAATTCTGGCCAGCTGGCATAATTCTGGCCAGCTTTATAATCCAGGTTTAAATTACCAATCGGAAACGGTTCGGATCGGCCCGAAAGAAAAACGGATCTGCATCACCTGATTACAGCTGTTCTCATAAATTCTGGGACAACTAATAAAATTTTGATCTGCCGAATTCGATAAGTTTTTGAATTCGGTGTTATCGAATTACTGTAATGCCGAAAATCCAATTCCGTTAACACCGAATTCAAAAACTTATCGAATTCAGCAGATCAAAACTTTATTAGTTGTCCCAGAATTTATGAGAACAGCTGTAATAGGATCCATCATTCATAATTCTGTTTTGTTCTAGATCTGGCCAAATGATTTGCAAATTTGACCAGAATTATCAATTCACCGATATGCAGAGAAAAAGTGAAAAAAAAACGCAAAACAACAAAAACTGACGTTTAAACTAACCTTGGAGCATTAATTAAAAATGATGGGAGCCCAACTTTACACATATTAAGTAGATGTTTTATATATATAAACGCGAAACCTAATGAGTAAAAGTCTCTAGGGACTGAGGTTGTGTAGGCTGTGCAGGCTGCGCAGTAGTTTCGATTTTCCCATCTCTAGCTATACCCCCTACCCCCCACCTGATTGAAAACAAATTTAATTATATCAAAATATGACCTGATCGAATTACAAACCCCCCACCCCCCTAAAAAATCAGCTGATTTCTGTCCCTTCCCTTATTAGCATTTTAGGATAAATTTAAAATATTTATTTTTTGTATTTATCGTTCTTGTTTGGGGGTTCGGATTCGAAGTATACAGGTTCCTTTTTTAATAAAATTTTGGTTTGTAAGATTATAGTTTTAGGTTTAAAATCATCGAGATTTCATGGTAAAGACTTCTGTTAGTATTAATCTAATCACAGCTGTAATTATTTTATACATAGTTTTTTTAAAGTTTAGAATTTCGATAAATTTCGATTAGCCAATAAAATTTTTTCGATATCACAGGATTATCTACAAAAATTGGCCAATCATGATGAAAGCCGCTATGCTATTGACACCATCGAACTGGTGTCGGTGTTTCGGTCGCTTGACAGATGGATACGTCGTGTAACCTACGAACGGCTTAGTCGAAAGGAGGCGGTTAGATTTAGAGAGTGGTGTGTTTATGATCGTAGGTTTTAGGATTCTAGCGAAGGTAGGGAATCATTAGGGTCAAACTTCATTACAAGCGCGAACTCTGCTTCTCGTAGGGCTCGAAGCCTTTATTATATATTGGTTTATTACATATGCGATCTTTAAGGTACTAAATGTATTAAACATATTATTCCCTTATATCCCTTTAACGTCCTTTATCACTTAAAACCCTTAAATCTCGTATATCCCTTTTACTACCGTTTTCTCTTAAAACTCTTATTGCTCCTATATCTCCTAACAGATCGAAAAGACTTATAGGACCGATAATCCCGGGAAGCCCATATTAGGTAAAGGATCGGCATACCCGTTCTGCGCGACTTCGATTACCTCCTTTCGGGATTACAGTTTTACAGCTCACACTATTTAGGGATGGACAAGTCCGGTCCGTCCAGTCTCGGTCATTTTTACAGTGGACCTTCAACTTTCCGGGTCGGATCCATCTGAGGCCGGATTTAGTAATACAAGCCAACCATTTCTGTGCAAAAATTATCAGCTGGGCAGCTTTACTTGATGAGTGGACCATGACTTCATTAGTAAAACTTTCAATTCCGGCCCTACCAATCATGATTCCGAGTGACCCTCCTGCATGAGTTGTCTCTAGGGATGTAATTTTACGTAAGATTCGGTAAATTGAAATTGCAATTTTGAACATGACATTTAGTTTTTGTGATCAAATTTTCGGCGATTTAGGAGTTACAATTCGAATCGTAAATTCAAGTAAATCTGGTACTTGCACGTAGTGATACAAATCGAAAAATTTTGAAAAAAAAAATTTATCGATTGAAAAATTTGTCAACTTATAATAAAATAATCGATAAATCGTTTAGTTGACTACTAATCGATTGAAAATTTTTTGGCAATTTGTATCACTACTTGCACGTATGGGTTATGTCGATCAGTGCTGCAGTGTAACACAATTTGCAGTGCAGATCGATTGACAATTTTTCGATTTTTTTTAAACTTTGAATGGATATACTGTATATCAACACCTAGACTTCAAATAAAAAAATTCCATCGAATTTGGTCAGGTAATTGTCGAGATATTTCAAGTCATTATTGAAATATCTTCGTTCGAATTGTTAGAAAAAGTTTGGCGCATCCTCTATTTGGATAGCCGATTTGATTTTTTTTAAAAAACTTTTAACGAAATTATCTCGACAATTACCTGACTAAATTCGATGGAATTTTTTTATTTGAAATCTATAGATTTATTGAATTCAAATAAAAAATTTCATCGAATTTGGTTAGGTGGTTGTTGAGATATCTTCATTCTAAGTTTAAAAAAGTTTAAGAAGCTTGTTATTTTTACGAAAAATTGCAGCACTGATCGACATAACATACTTTATGTATGACGTATAGGTACAAAAGGGGTGGTGCTCATTTCGCCGACAATCACTTCAACGACAGCCTATTTCACCGACAGTCAATTCGCCGACAAGTTTATTTCACCGACAAAGTAATTCTGGTCATTTTCGTTAGGGTCAGTTGGAATTAGAGTTAATGTTAGTGCAACTTTAAAAAAAACCTTGTCGGTGAAATGGGCTGTCGGTGAAATAGTTGTCGGTGAAATAAACTTGTCGGCGAATTGATTGTCGGTGAAATGGGATGTCGGTGAAATGACACGTACCCGTATGAAAGTACATGAAATTTGATTTTCTGAAACTTACGTGCAACACAACCCTAGTTGTCTCGGTCCAATTAGAGTGTCCAGAATTCTGCGGTGCATAATCTGCTCACTTTAAAAATATTTTTTCCTATTGTATTTGTAAGATCAACGGCCCCCGGATCTGGGTACATCCCCAACCGGTGCGGCAGACAGACCGCCTCTGGGCACTCAAAGAAGCAGCCGGAGGATGTCGGGCCAGAAATTTAAGTTAAAAATGTAACATATATACAAGAATCTTAATAAAGGTTTATGGCAAGGCTGCCAAAGGAAAATAAAAATAAAAATTTGTAAGATCAACGTGATTTAATCTTTTTTTTTTTAAATTAAAAAAATTTAATTTTAGCATGAGTAGATTTATGCACCACAGAATTCTGGACACTCTAGTCCCAATAACGTCCTTAAATTATTTAAACCTTTAAACATATTGGCTAGCAGTTGGTAATTGAAAATAAAAGATTATACATCATATTTTTTAATTAGTTATTTGAATTATTCCTGAGAACCGGTCCATATTGGTCTCAAGACCGAGGACCAGTTAACCATAAGACTGGTTAAAAAGATCGGTCTTTTCAGGACTGATACATCCCTAATTATATTATTCCAAGTTTTTATTTAGATTAAATAATAATTTCAAAACTTAAACCATTTTATATTCTATTCTAAAAAAAGATATTCACTTAAAAAAATTGTAGCGTTTGTCAAATGAACTTTTAAATAACATTAATGAACAAAAATAATAATTAAAATCGATTTATCTATCTATACTATTTAAGGATATGAAATTAGATACGGGAATGAAATCTCAATGTGAAATTATGGGCTTCCACGGTTCGTGTGATTTTGGTTCACCAAAATCAAGACGTTTTTGTGTAAATCGGGCGTTGTATTTCAATACATACTTCAAGGATTTAAATTGGGATGGGCTAATACTTTGCACATCTGAAGAAACAAACCAACGAACACCTTCGGTACACGGTGGTGTGGTTAAACTACCGAGATAACTATAAACCTTTGGAATTAAATAGAACATCATCAATAAAGTATAATGAAATTTTAAGCAAAATTCATCACTAGGAATAAATACATACAGTTTTAACCTTCTTAAATATTTGTTTGGTTAATGATATTGTTATGTTAACATGTTCGTTGACTTCTAATGGTTTCTATTTTAAATGTTTTTGATGAGTAAGTATTTTGGAAAGAAAATATTCATACAGCAATAGTCATTAAAATTTTAAATACTTTATCAATTATCTTTACAATAGGCTTCAAACCAGGCTCTCCACATTCATCAAGGTCAAAAAAAACCCCTAGAACGGCGAGTTTTGCATCTGGATTAGACGAAGTTTTGAAAACCCAATGTCCTTCCATTAATAAATCTCTGCCTTCAATATGATGTTCTGATGGCATATGGAAATGATACTGAGCAAGATAATATGTTTCACCATCAACTTTTAATGTTGCATCTTCGTATAATGCAGGTTTCTCAATAGTACCATCAAAACGTTGAACTTGATAAGTATGACCATTATTTAAGAGAATTAAATCAGTTTTTTTGTGTACGTTTAACTCAATTTTAGTAGGTTTGGTAAAATCTTCAACTTTAAGATCTATAGGTGTTTGCTGTTTAATTCCTTTACAAGTTTCATAAGTTGTATTAATTTGGTGCCAATAAGCAGGACCGTTCGAACCAAGGTATCCCCATTCAGATTTTTCTTCACGTGGACTGAGTACGTACGAGGAGACAAGTGATAAACCGATGATTAAAAAAGCAGGAATTGTAGTGGGGAAAAAGAATTTCATTTTTATTATCACGAAGAGAAAAGACTTAAAATTTTAATTGTGTATTTAAATGTTTTCTGATAAAGACTTTGTATGATCAATAATACCTAGATGCATACAATCAATTTATCAGAATAAAAATGGGCAAGACGGAACGTCTCGAAAAGGGTGACTGAAAGACTCGTTGGTAACATAACTAGGAGGCTTGAATTATATTTCGTGGTACAATGTTCATCAGAATTCTCTACAGAAAACTGCAAATGCTCAGAATTCTCTATAGAAAATTGCAAATGCTCAAGCTAGAACTCTGGCCAAAATACTGTATATATTCATAGTCTTCATAGATACGATTTTTCCAGACGCGCATAAAATAAATTGATTTAGGAGATCTGACTATATTTGGAAGCTTAAAAACCTTTTTTTTTTTGCGATATCAAATTTAGTATAATGCTATTGGTTAAGTATGAGCCTCTAAGGGCCCCCTCTTGAACTCTTCTTATTGTATTTGTTCCTAATGCTACCCTGGTGCTTAACCTTGAACAGCATGTGCTTGACAATGACAGCCTGCCTACAAAATTCTCCCTGAGGCTTCGATTAAATCGATAAAAAATTTAAAATAGGTAATTTATTATGCTATTACCTTTTTTATTCATTATAACTAAATCGATAAAAAAATTTAATACGTAGAGTAGATAATTTATTATACTATTACCTTTTTTATTCATTATTAACTAAATCGATAAAAAAAATTTAATACGTACGTAGAGTAGATAATTTATTATACTATTACCTTTTTTATTTTTGTGATATCAAATTTGGTATAATTATGTTGATTAATGCATGTCATTGTGAAAAAATTGTGTTTCGGTAACTGTTTTTTTTGTAATCTCAAATTTTAGAGTGCGCACAAGCACAATAATTGAGGTCATTTTTATGGCAATTTCATAGTGCAGTAGTGCGAAATGCGAATCTTAAATTTTAGCCAATAAACACAACTCTAGACCATCTTTGTTTTCATTTCAATGACAAGCTCATTTGGCCGTCCAAATTATGCTCTGTTAATTAAAAATTGAGCACCAATCTATTAATTTAGGTGCTTGAAAGCACCCTTAATCAGGTTATGTATTATTTTAATTTTTAATTGAATTAAGCGATATAACCTCTTAGTAACTAGAGATCCGCTGATTTCTGTCCCTCCCCTTAAAATGATAGCTTTTGCAGGCAAATTTGTCTGCAAAAACTACGACAATCGCATATCTTAATTTCCATTGTAAATATGCAGATTTGAATTTGTCAGACATTGTTTTAAACGGATTTGTAACAGTAAATTTGCCTGCAAAATTGTTTTTGATACGTAGTACAACTTAAAATAAATAATAATACAAGTCCCTATTACCAACAAGACTACTTGCAAAGAGCTTTGGCTAATACCACCCTTAACTGTTTCCAATGGCATTTCACCTTTATTTTTCAAATCATGAACTGTTACCAAGTGTGGTGTGCTATCGGGTTAAAACTAATAATCAATTTAAAATCCAAATATCCAACAAACTCTAAACTGCGCATTCATGACTTGACTAGACCATTTAAACACGTTACTTTAATGGGTAAATATGTACGATTATTGTGTAAACTGTTGCAGCCAAATTTGCCTGCAAAAGTCTGTCGTTTAGTAAATAACAAAAAAAAAAATAAAGTAATTATACGTATTATCCTTTAAACGATAGACCTTTGCAGAAGGATTTGTCTGCAAGAAACTGCACATAATTAATGATGTATCAGTCCAGTCCAATCCATATCAGTCTCTAATAAGGCAGGTAGGTGCATTAATGTTTTTTGGTCCAGTCTCTATCCCAAAAACAGTTTTAAATAATTTGAAGCCTTTAATTATTTTATTGAATCATATGACTCTGGTAATCGAAAGTAAACGATTATGTAGCACACCCACTCATCATAATGATAAATTTAAAATCAACGGTACATCTAGTATAACTACCAATATCATCAATGAAATATCAACTAAGATATATCATTATTCCTTAAACCTTCACTAGTTAGCAGGCAAATTTGGTTGCTAAAATGTTAAAATTATTATGTTTGATCTATTTTTGTTAAGATTTAAAAAATTTTTAATAATATTTAAAAATAAGAATTATAAAATAGTAATATTTGTTAGGTTTAGGTCGCAGATAAAACTGTCTGAGCTTTAATTCTTGCATGTAGTTTTTATTTTGTAGTTTATAATCTTGGTATATCTTAATATATAGTATATTAATATGTAAAACTAAAATTACTAATAAAGATATGAGCTTCACCTTAACATCAAAAAAAAATAGTAATATTTGTTTTTAAATTATAAGAAAAAAATAAAATTGTTTACATAATAAAAATTTTAAAATTCTTTTTTTTAAAAAAATATAAAATTTTATCTTTACCTATTGATAAACTTTTAAATTTTTTTTTTGCTATTAAGGTGACCTTTTGGATCTTTTGATTTTATTAACACATTTTTGGGTAATGTAGTTCTGTAAAAAACTATTACAGAAAGAGTATACAATTGGTCACTTGTATAATTTTTCTATATTACCTATTTAAGAAGTCTATCTGATGTTTTTTACTAATTAATGTATCTAATACTTTTGCTTAAGTGTTCTATTTTAAACCTTCTGAACCTGTCCTATGTTAATTTCATCAGAACATGTCTATATCCTTGTCATTTTAGAATGAATTTATCTTTAAGATAAATTTCTCAAAACCTGCTATATATTCATTTTACAACTTATTTATATATTATTATAGTTAAATTAATATTTACAATTAAGATTAATTATTAACTGCTATGCTTTTGCAAAGTTCACCTGAATCTCAGTATCTATTTTATAACATATCTTTAGTACTTTAGTATACTCTTGTCTTTTCTCTAAATTTCTAATTCAAATAACTTGTATAGGATTATAACCAGTTTATTAGTATATTAGATTAGTTAGATATTCTTTTTCTTTGATTCTCTTAGTTAGAATTCTATTAGTCTAGTTGGTAATATATTTATTTAAAGATTCTTGTCTATTTAGATATTTCACATTTGTATCTGTTTTCTAAATCTAGTCTTTATAATAATGTCATCAAAGATCTATATTATCTTTCTACTCAGGTTTTTTTTAAATAGGCTTTTTTTATTTTTAATTTCTACAAATTTATACAGCCATAAGAATTTATATAAAGTTTATACTGTTTAATGTTGATTTGTATTCTTTGTATAACTAGTTATACAAATGTTTTTTAATCTGCTAGTTATACTAATATAATTATAATTACAGATATCTTAATCTAATTATTAGAAACAATTGCTATAATACAAATAAAAAATTTAAATTTTATTATCTATAGGTTTTGAACTTTAATCTGCTATTATTTTTTAAAATTTTATATATAAGTTTATTATAATTTTGATATAAATTGTGAAATTTTAAAAAATAATTTTAAATAATTTTAAATAAAAAATTTTTATTGAAGTTCATATTTATTATTATTTATTTTATTTTAATATTAAGATGAATACTTGTAATATTTAGCTAATGATTATATTATAGTTATATAAAATAACTATAAAAAAAGTATACAATTAGTTATTTTTATAACTTTGGTTATTGTTTAATTTAAGTAATTTATTCAAAGATTCTACACTAGTTGTTATATATACTTAGAACCTATTTATAAGTTTTCTATTTAAATATTTTAATTTTATACTTATCCATCTACTTATATTTACCAACTTTCCTAGTGACTATTAATGCAAATATGTTATAATTACTAAGTTTTCAAGCATTTCACTCATATAAAAAGGTTTAATTTTGTACTAAACTTTTCAAAATCTTTTTTTATTTTATTTTTTTTAAATATTAATGATGAGGTTATGCTTTTAATTTTATTAAAATTCAATTGAAGTTTTACAAAGAAAAACTTGCTTTTAAATTACATATAAAAAATAAAAACTCAGACATATAATCTGCAATCTAAAACTACAAGAGTAGTCAAGGCTTACCTAGATTTGAGTTTGAGTAATAATATAAAAGAGAGAGATATGATATTTAATTCATTAGATAGTTCAAAAATCAATTTTAGTAATAATTTGTAGTAATGAAATAGAAGATGAAAGTAGACTAGAAAAATGACTATGAGTTGAATTAGTATAGAGTGTAGTTAAAGACTGTGCAGAGTGTGAAATACAGTATAAAATCCATATTTGTTTGTATATTTGTTGGCTTAAGTAAAAAAGAAGTTTGATAAAAAGAATAGTAGCAGTACAATAAGAAATAAAAGCATTGTAGATAGTAGAAATAAGATCGATAAGAACTAAACTAAATAGGATAGAAATAAAAAAAGATATATATGAAAAGTTATACAGTTTAAAACTGTTAAGTGTGAAAATTTCAGTATGTAAATCAGAAACAAGATTGGCAAACATATCAAAATTAGTTATATTTAAAATACTATTAAGAAAATTAGAGATTAAGTAGTAAATTGTTTGGGTTAATAGGCAGATAATCTAATGGAATGAAGAGCTGGTTTGGTTGCATTAATGACAGAAGAAAGAAAATAAAGAATTATGTTTATAAAGAGTATGAGGAACAGAAAGTTTATCTGTATGGATTTTAACTTAAAAAGTTTTTAGAATAGATGAATAAAAACTATAAGCAAAATTGGAAATTTTTTAATTATTGTTGATATAAAGCCATATAGCTTTTCAGTTAATGTCAGATGCAATGATAGATCATTGTTAAAAATAATATTGAGATGTCCAAAGTATTATAATATAGGCTTGGCATATAGTTCAAATAGAGTATCAAATAGAAATTTCAATAGGAAATTTATTAATAAACAAAATATAGTTGGGGTTATAAGAATTATCATTTAAGAATATTAAGTAAGATAATATTTAGTGATTATGAACAAATTGATTAGCAAGATTGTTAAATAGATTATCTTGGTGTATAATAATTTTATAAAAAATAAGTTGAATTTCATAAGACTTAATTAAGTTGATAAGTGTTTGCCAAATAGAGAAATATAAAGTATGAATATAAGAAAGAGTAAATGCTAATTGGCAGATGTTATAATATTTGATAATTACTAATTATAGTTAGTGAATATATGAACAGAGTAATGTCTAAGAGCAGTAATAATTGCTAAGAGAATAGCAAGAATTTCAGCTTTGAAGGAGCATGACTACAGTTTAACTTGTATCTAAAATGAGTTAATAGTTGTAGAGTTATTAACTTGAACCCAACTTATGCCTATAGAGCATTGCAAAATATCAAGATCAATAACAGAACCATTAGTATAAAATGAAATAAATAATAAATTGTGATTTGAGTTAGCAATAGTCTGAAGGTTATTAACAAGTCAACATATTTCAAAAATAGAAGATAGTTGTTGTAAGTTAATTATAAATAAAGAAGAAGATAGAATATATAAGAGATGTTAAAAAGCAACAGAGTATACAACATTAAGAAAGTTTGCATGAAGGTTGAGAGTTTTGTTAGGATTGATGCAGCAAAGTAGCTTAGTAATCAAGTTAGTAAGAATAAAGTTAGTATATTTGTTAGTAATTGTATTTGAATTAAGGGACATTTAGTACATAATATAATAGTAAAGGAAGGAGTAAGATAAAGATTAGAGAACTGAAACTGAAATGAGCAGTGCTAGTGATTGATAAAAGTAAGACCAATAGGTCTATTATGCCTTCTGGCCTTGCCAATAATTATTTGGTTATTAAGAATAGTAAGTAGCTAAGGTTTAATATTAGAGGTAAAATGGCCAGTAAAGTAGCAGAAGTAGTTTATAGAAGATAGATTATAATAATCATATAGAGTGTATTAATAAGAGTGACTTGTAGTAATGTTTTTAAGGATAGTAAACTATTGTAGTATAATACCTTTTGAAATTTTGTTAAGTTTAAATAAAATGTGTTGTCAGTACAGTAGATATGAGTTGTTATAAGTAGTAAGTTGGTTTAGAAAAAAAAGTTTATAATGTCTGAGTTGTTTTTTGAAAATGAGATATTTTGGATGAGAAGAAAGAAGTGATTTAAGAATTATAGTTCTATTATTTAAAGTATATAAAATATTGTAAATTGGGCTAGTTGAAAAAGTTTAGTCTATATGTTTAATAAGTTGTATTATTTTGATATTTGTAGTTATTTAATTGAATTCATCAATAATTGGATTAAGATAAAGAAAAATATTAATAAAAGATCAGAGGTTGTTTTGGAGTTCTTGAATTTGTATACAAGTAGATATGCCTAGTAAGTTAGAATTTTTAAGCTGTTTGGAAAGATTGGGAATATAGTGTTGTAGTTGAATATCTTAGATATGTTTAATATTATAGATTTGAGAATGTATTAGGATACTGGATGGTATTGTATGACAAAGTATAGCTTTAAGCTTAACAAGACCAATGTGTTGAGTAAAAATCTTGTTACAAGTAGGTTAGTTAATAACAATATTATGTAAGCAGTATTCGATAGTAGAAATAATAACTGTATTGATAATGTAGCAGGTATGTAAATTAGTTATATAAGGTGTGGCGATCTAGTAAAGTAGATAGGTTGTCAACCCCCAAGTGGCAGGTCTAGAGTTCAAATCCCAATGACAGTGAAAATTTGCAATTCTTTCTGTGTTATGGCTAACTGTCTTCCATGATTGGTTGAGATAAGATACCTGTAACCCATGTCATACTAGCCTGACTAAAAGGTCTAAGGCACTCATACAACATTGTACGAGGGAACACAAACTGGTACCAGGTGGTGTGAACCCAAGATAAGTCCTTAGGCCATGTAAATCAAGGGAACCAGATAGGAAGATGGAAGCCCACTTGGAAAACCCGAGTAAAGAGATAACCCGAACCTTCGATGGTGCTACTGTAAAGACTAGACTTATGAAAT
>CAJVQA010002856.1:0-20890 GCA_910591915.1 Cetraspora pellucida | reverse complement strand
AGTATAAATTAAGAAGTGATCTGATGTTACACGAAAAACGTGTAAGGATGAGCAGACCAAGGTAGGGATAAAAAATAAGAAAAGAATTTTTACAAGAGAGTAAAAATTAAATTTAACCGTAATTTAGTCAATATTTGGTCAGAAATCTTCGTCTAGAGCTCGTTTTGACCAGAAGGATGTACTCTACACTTTTACTTAAGAGTGTAAAGTAAGTTGTAACAAGAACTTTTGTGTAATAAATGAAATTGTAAATTCTAAAGGCCAAAGGCCGTCAGTACGTTTTTCTCAACGAGTTTAAATCCTAAAGACTTGAAACTTTCAGAATAAATGTAAAATTTAGTACTAAACAAGTTTACTTAAGAGCCAAAAGCAAGTTAACTTAATAAAATAAATAGTTATAAACATTTTTGTATGAACGAATTTTTAGTTAAGATTTGTGTAAAGGATTTGCAGAAAGAGTCCTTCATTTTGATTAGATACTTTTAATTTACACTATAAAATATTAAAATAATATTTAAATATAATTTTAAAAATATTAAAATATTATTAAATTATAATATAAATACTATTATACAAGAATTATTATATAATATATCTTTATTTTATAAAGACATTTGTGATCTAATTATATAACTATCTATAGTATACAAATATGTATATTTTTTACTATTATATTTTAACTATATAAAAAATATATAATATAAATATATATAAAATAATATTTATATAATAAATAATAAATAACTTATTTGTGATACTTAAATTCTTGAATTTTAATTTTTTTAATATCATTAAAGTAACTATTTAAATTCAAAACTTGTTAGATCAATTATATAATATTTTGTAGGTTATCAAAGTTCTTCACTATCATTATTAGTTTGATAAAATACTTTATTACTAAGATCTATTTTTTTATAATCTTTATTATAATAATTATTTAATATATATTTTAAATAATTAAATTGTTTCAATAAACAGGACACTCTCTTTTATAGATTTCTCGACCAAAAATTCTAGAAAAGAAAACATAAAAAAACTCAATAACTAGACTAGGAAACAAAACTCGAGGTACTAACAAGAAAAACAAACAGCAAAAGTTGCATATAGTTTAATAGAAGAATACAAAGAAAGAACTAGATCAATAGCAGAAAACAGCATATAGAGAATTTTGATGAAAAGTATTAAATTTTTTTTAAAAAAGTAGAGAACTGCCAATACCCTGTATTATAGATCCTTCAGGTTACTCAATAAGTCTCAATAGAACTGGCAAAGTAAACAAACAAACACGTACATCAAACCAGTTTAGTATTGATACAACACGTAATATAGAAGTATATAGAAACGGCTGTGCAACATAAACAAAAATTTGACAGAAGAATACAGAGGAAGCCTTAATGCAATTTTTACAAAAAGAGCATACAAGGCTATGAACAGTGTGCATAATAAAATCTTTTTCAATGAAGCAAGTAAGGCATATGCAATACCAAATAGAGAAGATAATATCATTGCAGCACTTACAAAGCAAAACCCAAATGAAGTAGCACTTCTGTGAATAACAAAAGAGATATTAGAAAAAGCAAAAAAAGAACAACCTGAGAAGAAACTTGATTTTGTAGAACAATATCAAGATAAAATATGTACAGAAAAGAAGAAAGAATAACAACAGACAAATGAGATAGAGGAAAGACAAAAAGTGTTAAAAGAAGAGACAAGAAAAAAAAAAGAAGAGAATGAAAAGGTCAACAAAAGTCTACAAGCAAGTATAGAGATTGCAAGAGAAAAAGTAAGTATACAGATAAAGCAAACAAGTAATAACCAAGTAGAAACCGAATCGTTATCCTCTTGTAAAGAAAAAGAAGATAAACAAGAAAGAGATCAAGAACTAGAAGACATAGAAATGGATGAAAAAGAAACAAGACAAGGATCAACATCAGAAGAAAAAGAAAGGAAAAAAAAAAGAAAACAAGAAATTGAAAGAGAAATTGATATATTTGAAGTACCACTTGAAGAAAGCATGTGGGCACCAAGCAAAAGAGGCTGTAATCGAAGCAACAGCCTATTTGCAAACATATGCATACATAATGTACCAGGGAAGACTAAAGATGAATGCATGAACTTTATTAGATAGTCATTAAAAAATAATGAGCATGTCAAAAACATTGAAGAAGTCTTTAAAAAAGGAAATCTATGAATAGAGATAGAGTTCAACTGTGAGTATAGCAGAAGTGAAGCAATACAAAGAATTAGCAAAAAAGAGAGTGACTGGTACAGAATGATCGCAGAAGAGGAAAAAATAGACAGAAAGAGAAAGAAGAAAATATACAACAAAAAGTATCAGAAGGAAAGAAACGATATATTAAAATTTAAAAAGAAGGAATATGAAGAACAAGAAAGTAGAAAAGAATCTACAGAAGATCAAATAGATACAAAAGAAGAAGAGGAAACGCAAAAACATAAATATATAACAATTTGAGATCTATCAGCAGACATAAACAGAAAAGAAATTGAGTATATATGCAGAAGATTCAAAAAAGCATACATAACAAGAATTAAGAGATCCAAATACAAGTCTCTCGCAATAATACAAATAGAAGAATCAGAAGAAGGTAACATATCATAGTCTATACCAGTTGATAGTAATAAACTGGTAAAAGTAACAAAAGGTGAAGAAAATTATGAAGAAAGACAAAGGCAAAGTCAGTACACAGCAAAAATAACAGATCTGCCAAGCAAGGCCTCAGAAGTTTTGTTGCTATGCTGCCTAAGAAGCAAAGGTGCAAAATTGGTATACATTCTACCAAACAGAAATGGAAATCAAAAAAGAACAGCAATAATCACATTTGTGACAGAAAAAGAGATAAAGGCAGCTCAATCAAAGCCAATTAGATACAACAATTTTCAAGTATTCTGGCTAAATGAAAGAAGGAATGAAATAAGAAAAGAAGAAAGAGATAGAGGAAGAAGAGATAGAAGCTAGGAAAGAGCCAGCTGAAATCTAAACAAAAGACATACAGAAAAAAGAAGGGACCTTCAAAGACAAGATACAGAAAAACAGTTAGGAGGTAGAGACACTATGGATGAGAAAAGCTGGGACAAAAACAAGCAAGTACTGGATAGAAGACACATCAAAATAGAAAGTGATCCTCAGTTGCAGAACATAGAAGAATGGTTAAGAATCAAAAACATTAATGCAGAAAGAAATGATGGAAATATTGAAAAGAAAACAAAACTGGATACACAAGTATGTATAGAAACAAGACAGATGGAAGAAGTCTTAGGCCAGATCTTGGACAGACTTAATCGGTTAGAGAATACTCAGCTAGGTATAAAAGAAGGCCTAGCAAATCACTCCTGAGAGTGCCCAAGTTGAACTTATGAATATGGATAAGGAGATTAGAGATTTTCTGCATAATGAGAGAAGAACATTTGAAGAAAGAAATAGAGAAGAATCCTCCAATCCAAAGAAAGAAAAGAAAAGAAAAGGAAAAAATAAAGCAGAAAACATGGAAACAAGATACAAGCAACTAAAAGAAAAATGGAAAAAAAGAAGAAAAGAAATAAAGATTGCATGTCACAATATTAATGAACTCAAAACTAGAGGTTGGAAATTAGAAAACCTGCTGGGCTGGGCAGAAGAAGAGGAGATAGCATTTGTGGGAATAACAGAAATGAACATTGTCGAAAGAGAAGGAAAGATCTTGTTGTATAACCTTAATACAAGATTTAAAGGTTTTTGGACAAGTGCAGCATTAGACAAGAAAAAAGGATCAGGCATAGGAATTATAATAGATGAAATTTGGGAAAAACATGTTGGAGCAGTCAAAGACATAGTGAATATATGGTAGAAGTAAAACTATATTTCAAACAACTAGTACTGATAATAATAGGAGTATATATTTCACCAAATGACAAGGCAACTAGCAAGAAAGTATAGCAAAAAATTGTAGAAATAGTAACAAACAAAGAAAAGCACACAGAAATAATTATACTTGGAGATTTTAACCATACAGTGGACAATATACTAGACAGACTGCATCCACAAACAACAGACTATAAAAAACTGCCAATCTTTAATTGGCTAAAAAGGCAAGACTTTACAGACTCTTTCAGAAAGTTGCATTCAACAGAAAGAACATACACATAGTCAAATCAAGAAGCAGCAACAAGAATTAATTATATCTGGTTGTCAGAAACAATTGTAGCTAGTCTTCAAGAAGCCAATATAGAAGAAGCAGAAGGTATAACAAGCAGTAACTACAAGATAGTTACAATAGTTATATAGTTAGAACACATAATTGCAAACCAGAGCTGTGCAGAAACCAAACGTAAAGTCCAAATGAGAATGATATATCTATATGAAGAAGCAAAGCAAAAAGAATTTGCCAAAGAGCTTCAAGTACAACTAGAGTGGAAAAAAGCACTAAAGCATTTAGAAGAAGGAAGAAGAAGCAGCAGTTATTGTACAGATATACTAGACCCATGTAGAATGCAATAGAAGAAGCTATAATAGATGCAGCAAACAAAAAGATTCCAAAAAAGAAGATATTTAACACAAGAACAAACAAAAGACATCATTGGAAAAAGCTACAACAGCATAAACACATAATTGAATTACAACAAATAATCAAAAAAGCAAAAATAAAAAGAAATCAAGAGATAGAAAAAGAAGAGAAGAAAGAGATAAACAAAAAACTTATAGACATTGGCAAAGAAATAGGAGCAGTGCTACTAAAGCTACACAAACAGTAGTCAGAAGCTTGGATAGATAATATAAAAGGCTGGCAAAGAATTTTAAAAGACAAAAAAAAAGAAGAGTGGAAACAAGCTCAAAGAAAACAAATAGAAGAAAATATAAATAGAAGATGTGAAATAATAAAAACCAATCAAGGACAAATGATTTCCAGCCTTCTGAACAAACCATACAAAAAGATAGTCTTGGACAGATTTATAACACAAAGCACAGAGAAAACCAGTCTAATAGCAGAACCTAAAGCTGTTTTAAATGGGCTAGAAAAACATTTTGGAAATCAATTCAGAAAGCGAAGAACCAAACTAAAAGAGATGTTTAAAGAATGAATAGAAGTATATAACCCAAAAGTGTGGATTAAGGAGTTCTGGTATGAGAAGCTAGAGGAAAAAATAGAAGAAGAGGAATGAGAAGACACATTAAGAGAACTCAAAGCCAACACAGCCCCAGAACTTTCAGGCATAAGCTATATTTTAATAAAACGAGCAGGAAAGAAATTACAAAAGATTTTCAGAGCTTTCGCAAATCTGGTTTTAGAAACAGGAGAAATGCCTAAAAAGTAGAAAATAGTGCAAGTCTATCCAATTCCAAAAGATGTAGACTGGGAATATAATCTGAACAATATTAGACCAATAGCATTAATTGAAACCTTTAGAAAGCTAGTCACAAAAGTGGTAACAAGAAGGCTAGCCAAGATATTTACAGAAAGAGAAATACTCAAAGGACCAAATTATGCAGGCTTGCCTGGCAACTCTACAGAGCAACCAATACATATGCTAAACATGATAATGGAAGAAGCACAAGAGAAAAATAAAGAAATATAGATACTTCTGCAAGATATAAAGAAGGCATTTAACTCAGTTCTATTAAAAAGCTTAGAGTTGGTGCTTAAAAGAGTTAAAGTACTGCAAAGAACAATAAGATATATTATCAACCTTTTCTGTAAACACCAACTTAAGATAATTACAGCCTATGGCCTAACATAAGAAATAACAGCAGGAGATGGTATAGATCAAGGAGAGGTGATTTTTCCACTTATCTGGTGGCTTTTCTATGATCTACTGTTGGAAAGAATTAAAGAAGATAAATCACTAGGTTATGTAGTAGAGCAAGAAACATTAAAAAATACAGATATTAACTGTATTACAAAATATAGGCAAGCAGTGATTGCTTATGCAGATGACACTACATGGATCGCAAACAGCAAAGACCAATTACTTATTATTCTTGAAGTTGCAGAGCAGTTCTTTAATGCGAATAATATTGAAATAAATAGAGCAAAGTCAAAGCTTATAGTGATAAACTTAAGACTAAGAAAAGAAGATAGAGAAATTGTATTCAGACAAAGCAGGATAACAGAAGAACCAAGAAACAAAATTGTAAGATTATTAGAAATTTGGCTAAATAGCAAAATGAAAGAGTCACTAGTTTGCAAAAAAGCAAAAGGAATAGTTAGTCAAACAGTTAAAGACTTTAGATATAAAAAAATAACAATAAGCCAAATCACTTATCTAAACAATACAGTAATTATTCCAAAACTAGGATACCTTTTACAGCTAATAATAATGTCAAAAAAGATGATTAACAAGATTTATCAACCAATAATATATATGGCAAAACACAAATACAATATGATGAGAACAACAAACAATTGCATAATTAAGTACAAGGATCTGAGAAACTGCAAATTACTAAGTCAAGAGATAATGACAAAGCAAATAAGCAGTCTATTGGCAAGACTTAACAGAAAAGACACTTTAAATAATCTAACAAAACTTAGAATAGCTCAAGGATGTTAGAAAGCAGGCTTAGTAAAGAACATCTGAGACTTTGAAAGAAGGCTAGAAGAAATGAAGTATTGGAAGCACAATTTAGCCTGTCAAACAATAGTTAAAGCAAGAGAGATAGAAATAAACATCAGAGCAGAATATCATTTATGGAAAATACATGGGTATGGAATAAGTATAAAAGACTTAATTAGAGCCAAATCATGAGCAACAAGTAGCAGTACAATAAACGAATAGGGTTTAATATATTTAAACCAACTAGTGGACATAAAAGGAGAGAACCTAATCATATGAAGACAGCTTAAAAGTTTTCTAGGGCTGTCAAGTAAAGGGAAGAAAGCCAAATAGTTCAGTGAAATAGAAGAAGAGATGTTAACAACACAGACAAGCAGAGAAATACACAACCAATACAAGATCAAAGACTATAACACATAGGTGCTAATGATTAAATAGACAAAGATATCTGAAGACAAAAGAAAGAAAGAGTAAATTGTACATGGACCAAGACACAATTAGCAACTTAGTAAGATATTAAAGAAGAAAAAGAAAAAGATCTTAGCTGAGCACTGGCTACTACAGAAAGTAGAAGGCAAGATACATACTGAAATAAGTAAATGCAAAGGATGTGATAACAGAACAGAGCAAATAACAGATATCTGTGGAAAGTGGATAAGATGAAACAATAATATAAAGGCAGTTTCAGAAACATTAGTAAAGAAAAGCAGTAATAAAATTAATACAACACTAGAACAAATACTAGAAAACAGAACAATAGAAGAATCAAAAAAAGAAAAAAGAAGTTTAATTAAGCTAAAACAAGTAGAAGAGTTAGAAATAGAATTAATCAAGAAACAAAAACTTGATAGTAAAGTTACAGATTATGTAATAGAAGCCCTAACAAGAAACAAGAAGAGAAACAAAAACAAATATACTCTTTATACAGATAGAGCATTATATAAAGAAAAAGGACAAAACAATATAAGGAAGATAGGCATTAGTTGGGTGCAGGTTAGTAATAGAAAAAACTGGTCAGAAGAAGAAATGATACTAGGACTTGAAGGTTGACTCTCAGCAATAACAGCAGAATTAGCAGCAATATAGTTAGCAATTTTAACCATATCAGAAGGAAGGTGTATAGAAGTGCATACAGACAGTCTTGCAGCACTAAGACATATTAACAAAGCACTTCAAGAGATAGGAGATGACAAAGTCTTGAAAAAGAAAAATGCAATATGGATAATAAATATTATAGACCTACTTAAAAGCAAGAACAATAGAATAGAATTAGTTAAAGTTAAAAGTCATAGTAATGATAAGTGGAATGACAGAGCAGATATACTTGCAAAAAAAGAAGCTACATATGAAAGGACAATATTTACAGAAAAGATCAAATGTAACAAGATAGAGTACTATTTAGAATGGGAAAACAGAAAAGTTGATATACTGACAAGACTTCTTTGTAAAATAGTCACAAATATCAGAATTGGAGCTAGTTAAAAAGAAACAAACCCAATTCAAGCACTAGAACCAGAAACAGAGAACACTCAATATAATTGGTCAAGCTTTTAGAAAGAGATAAATAGAACAAAAGGTGTTTATTATACATCAAAAAAACTTAGCACAAGAAGAACAACAGCGATTAAATACATAATGGATGGCCTGCTAACATTAGAAAAATTAAATAGAAGAAGACCAGAAATATATAAAATAACTGACTGTGAGTATATCAAGAAGGTGAAAAAGAAACTCAAGCATACCTAGCAAGCTGCAGCAGACAAAAAAGTTTGTGAAGAAAATCCAAAAGGTAGCAACAGCAACAGCAACAGCATAGAATAGTCTTAAAGAAAATGAAAAAGTTAGAATCCCACCTTTAGTACTATATGAGGCATTATTTGGAAAAACAGAAACAGAGGAAATTGCTAATAGAACAGCTTTAATAAAAGAGCTAATAACGAATAAAGTTGGAAAGCAAATCAGTCAGATTATAAATAGCCAGGTAGCACAAAAATGCATAGATATAGTCACAAAAACAGTGTGGAATACATTCTTTGACCAAGTATGGAGAGTTCAATATAGAAAAGTACAAGAATAAGAAAAGGAAGTTAATATAACAAACAAAATGAAAAAAGGTGTTTGAATTAAAAGAAGATCAGAGAAAAGAGCAAAAAAAAATAAGGCAGCAAAGAAAGAAGAAAAGGAAAAAGAAGTAAGAAAAATGAACTAAATGAAGGAAGAAGTTTTGAAGATAATCGATATACTTGTTACAGAAAGAGGAAGACCTTTTTGGTATGGCTTTAAGTAGTTAGATGAGCAGTCTATCTCTAACTGAGATAGTGTAGCAGATTGCATTTAGGTACTAATAGGGTGGCCAAGTAATGCTAAACTTGAGTATTAGGAAATTCTATATAATTATAAATGTATTAAGTTTTAAGAATCTTAATAAAGTACTAGCATAACTGCTTAAGATTAAAAAAAAAAAAAAAAAAAAAAAAAAAAAAAGTATTGTTGTTTTTAGAAATTATTAAAAAAGGTTTTATTAATAGGTTAAATGCAGTCCAATCATAAAAATGAGATTAAACATGTTGTTTAATAAGTAATAAATTAGTAATAAGTTAGTTTGATAATTTTATATTTGAAAGGTAAACAGGTTGATAATAGTAATTGAGAATGCTATTAATAGTTTGAGTAGAATGTGTTGTAAGAGTAACATATCTTTTGTTAGTAGCTTTATTAATTTGCTGTCAGAGTAGAAGAGAGTTTTCAAGATGACAGACATAATAGAGTTGTTTTTAAATAGAATGAGCATATTGAATACAAGAGAGGTTAGTAGAGATAAATAATTAAAGATCACATTGTGACTGTTTATTAATTTGAAAGATGTTTTGGTTAATGCTTGAGATATTAGAAGATTGAGTAAGTTTTTTAACAAGTTTAATAATATATCCAAGTTTTTTAAAAAAGAGATATAATAAAATACTATAAGATAAATATTGATAATTGTAACTTTGTTTGTAAAAGATTTTATTAGAGATTGTATGAGTAGCAATATAGATTATAGATTATTGAATTTTGTGTTAAGTAGTTTTAATACTTTTATCAATAGTACTGTTGATAAGAGTTTTGTGTAATAAGTGTTGTTGAGTTAAAGTATTAGCAAAGAAGGTCTAGTTTTTTGTAATCAACATTTTATAATTGAATATATGTTAGCTGATCTTAGTATATTTCTATAAAGATTTACTATAGGCATGTGAAAATGTTTAACTAGAGATAAGAATCAATTAGTCACTTGAGATAGAGATTTAACTGTTGTCAAAATTGTAAGAAGGTTATTTCAAATATAGTTAATATAACTACTGCTAGTATTGTTAGACTAAGTAAAGTTTTATTATTAAAATGAGCTTCATTGTCATATATATTGAAGTGATTAAGAAAATTAATAAGTTTATATTTGGAAGAGGAACTGTAAGTATAATTCTGTCTATTTAAATTATCAAGAATAATAGAATAAAGATGAAGTTAAGAGGCTTGTTAAATTTAGTTAATTATTATATTTTGGATTTAGTTATAAATAGCTGTATTAATAGATAAAAGGTATACTAAGATAATACAAAGTTTAATATTGCTTTGAAAGAAATTGTCAAGTGCAATAGCTTTTTCTGAATAAATATAAATACTATGAATGTAGGGTTTAAGATAATTACAAATCATGAAGACTGTTTATTTTAAAAAAGTATAAGAGTTAGATCAGTAGTAGGTGAAAAGGTTGTTGTTGCAAAAAAAAAGGTTAGTTTTGTCAGAAATTTTTGTTTTAGTAATATTGGCAATAGATATGTTATTATTAAGACAAAAATATTTTCAGGCTTCTCTTTTTGTTAGTTTATTAAGTCTTTAATATTGTGTATAATAATAGTTAAATTAAGATAATAAGAACTTAAATCAGAAGAGTGTAAAGAAGAGTTATAATTAATAGAAGTTGAGTAATGATTGTTAGAAAAAAAGTTAGATAAAATAGAAGTAGAGCTAAAAGAGTTGGATTTAAGAAGGAGATTATAGAATAATAAAAGAAGATATGAAATAATAATAATATGATTTGGCAAAAAAGTATTATTAAAAAGGTATATGTAGGTTTTATTATAAAATAAATTAACAAAAAATGTAATACTAAATACAATTTTGTTGTTATTATATTTGTCAATATATTGAATTAAGGTTTAAATAGTTTGATTATAAAAGAAAAGTAGTAAATTGTAATAAAGAAGAAATTTGTTAAAGCATGTATAAAGATCATAGAAATTAAAGATATTATAAATAATCTTTTAAAATTGTTTTTTACAAAGTCAATCGACATATGCTTGGCTCTTACAGCTGTACAAAGTACTATAGTCTGCCTTGTATATTAGGTTTGACTACTATTAACATAGTCTTTCATATAAACAAGCTTGCCCATCTGCCTACTTATATTATTCTTCTTATTAACTACAATGGTTGTATCTTTTAATAAGGTAATGGCTACTTCAATATAAATCATAGAAGACAAAGAACTTAAAAAGAAAATTGCAAAAAGAGTAAATCAAAGATTGAAACTAGTTGGAAGTTAAGATTAAACTTTTTTGCAAAAATTTTTCAGCTATTTGTTAGGCAGTATCATTAAAGTATTTAACAATTTGTAAATAGGTAGATTTTTGATTTTTGATAACATCAGAGTAGATAATAATTTGGGTAAGGAATTTGGTATCAATGATGTTTTTGTAAAAAGATTGATTGCCTCTTTCTTAGAAGTAGTCAAGGTCTGCTATATCAGGCTCTTAGTTAATTAATGTAGGTATTTTTAAAGTATACTGTATAAGAGTAAATAAATACTATATTAATAATTTAAAGAATTTTTTCTAAATTAAAATTGTAGTCAAATAATTAATTTGCAAAAGTAATATTTAAAAATAAGTATTGTATAGTTGAGATGTTACTGGAATAGCACAAAGGTATAACTAGAATGATTAAGATTACTAATGTGACTCAGATACTAAGCATAAATAAATTTGCAGTATAGATTATTGTGTATTATTAATAAGAACTAAATATGAAAATAAGTGAATTATGTTTAATAAATTTTTATTAATAGATAGGTTACAAAAAGTTTTTGTATAAATTAATAAAATATAGATTAGAAAATGATAATATGATAGGAGTGTAGTAACCTAGTGAAGTGGTTAGGTTATTAACCCTTCAAGTAGTAGGTTAGATATTCAAATCTTATTAACTGTAAAAATTTGAATAATCACTAACAATTGGGTTAGAATACTTGTAATAGCAGTCACACTAGCATGACTGGTAGGTCATGGGCATTTGTGTAACAGTTATGTGACATTGTTCTTTGGAACAAGGTTTGTGATTATACAAAGAAATGCAAACTAGCAATTGGGCAGTACAAACACTAGATAAGTTTTTGTAGTTATATAAATTTGTTAAAATTAGATAACAAGAAGTTTATTTAGAAAAACCCAAATAAAAAGGTAGCTAAATCTTTAATGGCTCTACTGTAAAGACTAGCTTAGAGAAACAGATGCCAAGGTTATAATACCTAATCATAGTAGTCAGATGGGCAAGAACCTTCAAGTTAAAAGTCTTAAAGGTATTACCAACCAGGCTACTAAAATGAACTGAAGGAAAAGAATATCAAGCCAATCTAATATACTGATAAACTGGTTATAGTTCTAAACAGGCTATTTAAATTGAGAGTTTTGTAAAAAGGCAGATAAAAAAGCAGGAGTATACTAAAGTACTAGGGTTATGCTATAAAGTAGATGCTGAGATCTAAGTAAACTTTACAAGAGCATAGCAGTTTAATAATATTAAGATCTGACTGCAAGTGTTGGTTTTACTATAGTAGTATCTAGATCAGCTATAAAAATAGATACAGAAGGCTTTAGAGGGTTTATCTTAAGAATAAAATAGTTCTAAGATTAAGACAATAATCTGAGTATCAGATATAACTTAGTGAAGTTAACAGGTTTGCAGGTTCAGATGGTTTAAAGTAAAATATCCAAGCAGGAGTATTAGATATGACAATTGGTAGAAAATCTTTAGACAGAATCTTTAAATAGATAATATAGAAAACTTATATGTATAACTAATTGTATACTTTTTCTGTAATAGTTTACTGAATCACATTTACTATTGTTAAATAAAGTCAAAAAACTCAAGAGATTACCTTAATACCAAAAAAAAATGATAGTATGATTATATAAAAAACATGTAAAGGAAAAAAGAAGATAAATAGAGATAAAAAAATAAAAAAAATTTTATAAGAAAATAAAAGATAAATTTTGTTGTAATTTGGCCAATATTGTGTCAAAATTCTTCATTTAAAGCTTATTTTGACTGAACAAATATATATTATAACTTTAATTAAAAGTATAAGATATCTATTTATCTACAAATACAATCAATAATATACTTACTAACTCACAACTACTTAATATCTCAATACTAAATAAACTCATTCTACAAGTTAGTAATAATAATATAGAAAGATATTTCAACTCTAATGAACTATTAAATCAAATTTTTATATACTGAATTAAAGAATGATTTTTTAAAATATAGAAACCAATTCTAATACAAGATACTATTTAAAAAAATTATAAAAAAACTACTAATTTTATTATAATATCTCAACTTTATCATCTATATAAAAATAATATAATTCTTAACAATTTTGATTTAACCCAACTAACAACTCACAAACAAACTAATTAACTAAACAACATTTACAACTTCATTTTATTTCCAAACAATTCAACAATTTCAAGTCTCAAAAACAATAAAATTCTCTTTCTCAAACAACTTCTTACAGCTGATAATTAAAACCTATTTCTTTGAAAAAACATATATCTCAGAACTTCTAAATCTTCCCGAGGTCCTATTTTAAACTGGTTCAAAGCACTTTTAAACCAAATATCTACTTCTCTAATACCACACATATGGTTCAACATTTAACTTTTACCAATAAATGCATTTTTAAATATATTTAATCTTATCATATCTCAATCCAATAACTCCAAAAATATATAGATAATTCATATTTCATATTCAAACTGATACATAGATAAACTAACAAATAAATTCAACTCATTATTATTTTTTCAAAACTACCAAATTATCAATTCAACATCTAATACAATTTGCATTACTTTTATATCTACTATGCTCCAAACAAATTATAAATATACTATTAACTTAAAATGTAAAACACAAAAAAATAACAACATTTCAAGTTTAATATTAATATTCAAGAAATTTAAGCACTTCAAAATATTTACTTAGAGCTATACAAACCAGTTCTATAATTCTTACCCTCACTTTTATTACCTTTTTAGAAATTCTTTTAATATACCCAATTCTGCTTATTGAAACCAACTTATTAACCTTCATAAAAAATTTTTATTTTTAGAACCAACCAATCTAAACTTTTATACAGATGCCTTTATACTTAATTTACAAACAGATAACATCTCTACAGGCATTGCTTGGATTCTTGAAAAGAATATACAAATCAAATTTAATGCTTCTATAACCTATATATCTAACTTAATACAAGCTAAATTAGCAGTACTCATTTCTCTATTTCTTATCCTATCAGCCAACTATCAAATTTATATCTATATTGACAGCTTATCTACCATTTAAACACTCACAAATAAGTTATTTTACTACTATAATTCACAAACCAAACAAAATAATTAGGTTATTATATATATGCTAAACTACTTAATCAAGCTAAAAAACATTAATTACACTACATATAAAGTCAAATTATATTTAAAAAATACTTTACATAATATAACTGATTCTTTAAGCCAAACAAGATGCTAACAAAACTAAACTAAAATTCAATTTTGACCACTTCTATTTATCTACTATTTTTTCTTAGAAAGAAATTTTAATTACATACAAACTATATAAATTTTGCAAAAACCTAATCTCAATTCAAACATTTAATAAACTTCTTCAACTCAAATTATTATGAAACCTTTCTATTATAAACATAATATTATTAATTAAAATTATCAACTCTCAAAACTCTAATCTTAAACTATATTCTATCAGAAATAAAATACTTCTTAATAATCTACCAACAATGTCAAATCTAAATATTCATTACCTTCTTCTTTATTTAACTTCAAATTATTTATATTGTAATCAATATGAAAGCATTAAATATTTATTTCAATGCTCACTTCATTTTTACAATTTACAAAACACTTTTATAAATGAAATCTCAAATGTCTTAAATTCTTTAAACATTACAGAAACTACACCCAATACAATAATGCAAATTCTTATTATACAAAATGTTTTTCTTAATCTTAATATATATAACACAATACTTTTACTCATTTAGAATACAATAATTCTTAACCAATACAATCAACTTCAGCTTACTCTGAAAAAACTAACTAACAATTTTTTTATTTTCTTATCTAACTCATTACTTATCTGGTTTAACTCTACTATTTGGCAAATCTGTAATACTAAACAACATAAATAAAAATTATTACAAGGAATTATAACCTCTACTAAAAGAAAAAACAATATTAGATTACCTATTTTGTAATCTTCAAACTCAAACAATACTATTTTCACTTTTAATACTGATATAGATCTCTTTATTTTTAAAACTTTTTCTTAAAACTTTATTATACATACTTGCTTTTACTAATTAAAATAATCTTAAGGGTTCTTTTTATCTCTTTTGTAGTTAAGTTTATGCTAATTAACTTAACTAATAACAGAAAACTAAAAGATAATATCACACTAGATGTTAACAACAATAGTGTAGCTTAGAAATAATATTTTAGTTATATATCCATATCTAATTGATATATTTATGTATTTTTATTTTTTACTTGATATTATATAAATAAATAAATAATAATAATAATAATAATAATAATAAAGAGTATAAGATA
This sequence comes from Cetraspora pellucida, assembly GCA_910591915.1. NCBI lineage: Eukaryota > Fungi > Glomeromycota > Glomeromycetes > Diversisporales > Gigasporaceae > Cetraspora > Cetraspora pellucida. The sequence continues at coordinate 5,387 of CAJVQA010002856.1, read as the reverse complement.
GATTATTGCAATAGAAACTGCAAAAAGATTAAATTATTAAAACTAAGAGCCAAAAGTCATCAGTGCAGTTTTTTTAATGAGTTTAAATGCTAGAAGTATAATATTTGCAAAATATATATAAAATTTAGAACTGAACAAGTTTATATAAGATACCAAGACAGGTTGTTATAGTAAAATAAATAGTTATAAGTGTTTTTAGATAAATAATTTTTTAGTTAATTTTTTTGTACAATGGATTTAGTTTTTACTATTATTTTAAATATAATCTTTTTTGTTATTTCTACTAATCTTGTTTCTGACTTGTATAAAAAAATTTTTACATTTAATAGTTTAAACTTACATCATTTTTTACATAAACTCTTTCTAATTTCTATTATATTTGATTTAGTTTCATTAACTTTATTTCTACTATTTACAATATTTCTATTTTTATTAAATTGCTACTTTTTGTTATTAAACTTCTTTTTTATTTAAACTAATAAATATATAAGCATATTTGAATTTTTACTACATCATTTATTTTAAATAATCTTCAAGTACAACTTTTACTAACTTATTATTTAGCTTTTCTTTTAATCTTATTTTATCTTTTATTTTAATATCTAAAATTATTACTAAAATAAACCTTTAAACTATCTAATAGATCAAATATTATATTTTTCTTTTTTATATTTTTACTTATATTTAAATCTATATAAACCTTAATTACTCTTGTAAGTTTAAGTTACAGATTATATGTTCAAGTTTTTATTTTTTATATATAATTTAAAAGCAAGCTTTTCTTTGTAAAAACTTTATTTGAATTTCAATAAAATTAAGGCATGAACTTTACTGTTAATATTTTTAAAAAAAATTAATTTTGTTATTATTAAAAATATAAATAAAATTTTTGTTAAATAAAGATTACTTGAATTTATTACTAATGTTTAACAATTAATTAATTGAAAACTTATTTTTTTTTTTTTGTATTAAGGTGACCTCTTTGGTCTTTTGACTTTTATTAATCACTTATTGGTATTGTGGTTCAATGAACCACTACAGGAGAGCGTACAATTGGCATTGAAAACTTATTTAATATATTAAATTTTTATTAGTAATATAAATCATATTTTAAAAAATTAAAATATTAATAAATTATTTATTTTTATATAAATTAAATCTAAATCAAAACTAAATAACAAAAAAGATTATTTTGAAAATAAAGTATAAATGTTTTATATGCAGTTGCTAATTAACTAATTTTGTCAAAACCTTTTCATTAAGACTAAACCATTCACAATGAATTTTACTAAATTATTTTATAATATTTCATGCTTTATAACTTTTGAATTTAATTTATTTATATAAATTTTATATTTATTTTATTTAGGATCTAAATCTAAAAATCATCTGCATTAAAAAAAGTAGAATACTAAAATATCAACATCAAGATTTTGTGAAATCATATTACCATTAGTGGCTCAACTCGGCCTGAGGTATAATGGCTTTTTAGAAATAAAGGATCAACTCAATTTAGTAAATGTTAGCTATAAGCTGAGCCAAGCTAAGCCATTCACATCACTAATTGGACCCTATATAAACTACACCAAAATTTTATGGACGTGATATTTTTGTAGCACAAACCAATCATATTTCAAGATCAAGTGTGACAAAAAAAGTCAAACCAAATGTTTGTTCCGCCAAAATCGGCTGTAACTCAAAAATCAGCATAGAAACCACCTTTAATGACATAACAAAAGACTTTCCTTGCGCGATTTTACTATACTTTATAAAATCTAACCAAATAAAAACGCTAACCCTAACTTAAACGAACTTGAAGATTTTTTGGTATGTCACAAATACGGTCACGTGCCCGTAAAATTTTGGTGACTGGAGAAGCCGTCAACAAAAATAAGGCAAATTGACATTTTTAAAAAAAACAATACCTTAACTTCCACGGCTCATATCTTGATGGATTTTGAAGTTATCTTAATGATTTAATAGTCAAAAGGAAGCTTACAATCCAAGCCTTCTTTTGAATATTAAATCATCAAGATAGCCACAAGATTTAACGAGATATGAGCTATGAAAGTTAAGGTATTGATTTTGTTTAAAATGTCAATTTGCATAAAAACAAAATTTTGGCGAAGTGTAAACTTGGTATATAATCGATGATACCTTGTGATCCAATCGTCTCATCAAGACAAATCTGAGTGGTATAAAAATTATTCGATTCCAATAACAGACCACGAGATATTCAGATTTGTATCACAGTTAAATTTATAATATTCGGTTAAATAATTTTTTTATAGAAGTGTGGAGTACGTACGTACATAGCAAAGATGGGGTATAAATAGCAATTTCCTATTTATATACTATATATGGAATTTTAATAACGTTCACGTACATAGTGCAATGCGTATCAATCGGAGTAACAGTTCCCGCAAATAATTTTATTTTACATATACAATGCCCTAATTTCTCCCCAAATTTTACTATCAGAGTACTGAAAATTTGACAATTACTCCGATAAGTGAATCATTAGTACAGCTAATCAGTTCTTGGAAAAGAAATTAATAAATCCAAATTTTATAACACTATGCTTCAATTTATAATTACATACACTATTAGATACATATCCATATTTTGAATCCATATATGGTACATATACCAAACACAACACGAATTTATGAAATTGGTCCCTTTATCGTTATTTAGAAACCTAAATCTATTGCTTCTTCATATTATTTTAAACTTATAGAATTAAAAAATAGATAATTTTAACCAAAACCGGGATTTATAGTTGTTCACACAAACTCTATAACAAGCAAAAATTCTTTATCACTTTGTTTTCATCCTAACTTCGGAAATTTACGTCTCTTCTCTGGACTGATGTTTCGAAAATGGTGTTATAGCTTCTGAAGAGTTTTCAGGAAATAGATAAGTTTTTGTTTGTGGAAACAGCCATAAATAATTTCGAAATCCAAACAAAACTAGAATATTTCAGCCGAAAGTTTAGCATCATGATAAATAATATCCCAAGATATAAGGACTTAAATTTATGGATATGTTCCAAGAATTTTACTAAACTCACGGATAGTAAATCATACGTATAAACATATTTAACATATGATCAACCTATATTTGACGGACAAACTTTAAAACTTCCATCATTGTTGATTTGAGTAACTGAACTCTCACGTTAATGATCAATTACGCAACCGGATTAAAAAATAACAAATACATCAAAAATGTAATATCTGCGTACCCCGCTTTACTACATTAAAGGGAAAAACAAAAAAAAAAAACATTTTCAAATCATTTTATTGATGAAATGAATTTTTTTTTTTTAGAAACAGCATTTGACCCCAACGGACTTTACTTTTAAGGGAATAAAATAATCACGCCTATTATTTAGAATGTGATAAGGCAAAAAAATAAAGACATTTTCAAATCATTTTATTAATCAATGAACGATTTTTTTTTTTTTTTTGGAAATGGCATTGACTTAATGGATTTTACTTTAAAGGAATAAAATAATAAACTTCTATTACTTAGAAAGTGATAAGGCAATAAAAAAGTATAAAACCGGGTAGATTTTTTCAGCCATTTTCTTTTCAATTACAGCACGATAATTTAAAGCATTACCAAGAAAAATAAAATAAAGAGTAAAAAACTAAAATAAAATAACAAAAGCAATGCATAGATTCTTCGTTTTTATTATATTACTGACTCTCGTCACCTTTGCCACATCCTTTCCACATTATCTTTTTCGACGAGATCCACTATCAGGGTATACTCAATGTAGCGGCACATTCCCGAACACAGTTACCTCTTTCTCTTTTACCCCGAACCCTGTAGTTGCCGGACAAAATGTTACATACACAGCCTCTGTAGTGAACACAGTAACAATCCAACAGGGGGCAACATTAAATGTTACAGGATCTAATCAACAACAAGTAGCGTTTAACGAAGTTACAGATTTTTGTAAAGAATGGATTGAAGTAAGTGGTTATAAGTGTCCTCTTGAGCCCGGAAACTATACATACGTTGTTTCCGAGTACATTATGCCTACTCCAAATGACCCGAAGAACACCACAATTGATTTTGATCTGAGAGTTGAAAGTATGTTCTATCTTTTTGAGTCTTACTATTTTTTGTTAAAGCAATCACTAATATTCTTATATTTAATTTAGTTGCTAATCCTGGGGATCCTGAAATTCTCCTCTCTTGTATGGAAGGAAAATATCCTATTTATTTTCCGTAAATAATAACTAGATGAACGGGCTTCGTTAATTTCTGGAATAATAAATTAGTTTTTATGTATCTAATGACTAATGATAATTGCGGCATTTTATCACCAGTTTAGCAAGAATAGTCTTATGTCGCTTCATCTTTATCATTATCAGTATTATTAATATTACGTTTTTAATCATGTAACTTTGTTTTATATTTCAATGTCTGTATATATATTATTGGTATAACACTGAATAAAACTATATTAATTATCATCATATCTTGTTGATTTTATTAAGGTATAAGTGCTGTATTCTGACAATAATAAACTCAATCGAATTCGACAACATAGGCCTACACAACTATTTTGTTCGTGGTCCAACATACAACTAATACATGCATACATTTTTACAATGCTGCGTGATCGTACTCACACAAGAGTGGTAAATCAATTACCGTAATTAATTAAAACTGTCGGTAGACTACAAAATTTGATAGGATACCATTTTTCTGAAATACCATTTCACCGAAGTTGTAATACTGAAACCGAAAATCAATTAACCGATAGGTTTATTTCACTGACAAGTTTTTTAAAAATTGCACTAATCGATAATGACCAGAATTACTTTGTCGGTGAAATAAATTGCCAGTGAAGTAACAGATCTATTTCTGTCCTGTTAGTAAAATGGTATTTCAGAAAAATGGATTTCGAGAAAGTGAGCAACAACCTTTTTTACAGGGACTCAAATATACCACTTGAAATTACATGATTAGCAAACACGAAATTAACACAATATATGGTCACATTATGTACAAGATTTAATATCGCTCAAAAAATTTAAGTTTGTTAATAGTCAATCACTTCGGGCAGAATCAAGAAATAAAGTATCCTGCAGCACAAATTTTAGTTTGACAATACACATCAAACATTTTTAAATGTACAGTACTTTATCAAATCTATCCATAGTGAACTTTTTATGAAAATATTAAAATACAAGCCAAAAAAAACTTGTGAAAATAGACGAGAGAAATTTAAAATATTACAATTCGGTTAATTACTAAATAGCCATCAATATTTAAGTTTCACTTTACAAATACACATATTTTTTCAACAAAATAAATTTATGAATTTATTATTATATTATACAGTATGTAAATTTATATAAATAACA
>CAJVQA010002855.1:0-20895 GCA_910591915.1 Cetraspora pellucida | reverse complement strand
AAATAAATAGTTATAAGTATTTTTATACGGACGAATTTTTAGTTAATTTTTTGTGCAATGGATTTGCAGAAAGAGTTTTTTGAAGCATTCCTCTATTCAGGTCTTTCAAGTGGGCTTTCATCTTTTTTCTATTAGTTCCTATGATTTACATAGCCACAAGGACTTATTGTAGGTTTGCACTGCCTGGTACAGGTTTGCATTCCTTTATATAACCACAGATCTTGTCCCAAAGGCAATATCATGTGACTGTTACACAAATGCCATGTGACCTGTGACCTGCCAGTCATGCTAGTGTAACATAGATTACAGGTGTCTTATCCAAACCAATTGCAAGAGATAGTTAACCATAATACAGGGAGGATTTTCAAATTTTCTGTTGACACTGAGATTTGAACTCTGAACCTGCCACTTGGGGGTTGACAACCTGACTACTTCACTAGGTCACCACATCCCTTCATTATATAAAAGATATATTAGGCCAAATACTAAAATAATTAAAAAGACTAAAGAAAACTAAAAAGAAGTTATAGATAATTAAAGTTAATTGCTTCTAATATTCTCTAGTTAAACTAATAAGTGTGAACAAAAAAATTGAAGATTTTTACAAAGAAAAAGATGAGCATTTAAAAAAAAAACAATAACTTCTTGTCAAAAAAAAAAGCAAATAGGTTAAAGAAAAAGTAAGAAATATAAAAGTATAACAAAATTAATTAAAAAAATAAAATAAAAGAAAAATAAAATAAAAATAGCATAGCATAATATTAACAAATTAAAAACTAAAGATTAAAAGCTTAGAAATCTGCTCAGCTCAATAGAAAAATAAAAATTGCAATATTAAGAATTACAAAAATAACCTTACAAAAATAGAAAATAAATTCTTAACATATCAAGTTATCAATATATTTACTAGATACTGAAGTAGTGTAACAAAAATAAGAAAAAAGATCAGACATAGAGATCTTGTTAAAAGAATAATAAAAAAAGTTTATTGATAAAATTAAAAAGATAAATAAATATATAATAGAGATTATATTATATTTTAAATAAATAAAATTAATAGTAATAAAAGTTTATATATTATCAAATAACAAAAAAGTAAAAAGAAATATTTAGTAAAAATAGTAAAAATAGTTATAAAAAAAAGATGCAAACACAAACAATTATTATAGTTGACTTCAACTATATAATAAACAATATATTAAATAAACAAAATTTATAAGTTGTGATTTTTAAAAGACTACTAATATTTAACTAAATAAAATAACAAAACTTCTGTAATAAGAATGTAGTGAACTAGTGAAGTGGTCAGGTTGTCAACCTTCCAAGTAATAGGTTGGAAATATAAATTCTATTAATAGTAAAAAAATTCAAATAATTACCTATGTAATACTCATATTATAACAACTATTACTAATAATTATGTTAAAATACTTGTAATAGCAGTTATATCAGCATAACTGATATATTATAGGGCATCTGTGTAAGTATAGCATTGCACAGAGGAATGCAAACTGACAATTAGGCAGTGCAAATACTAAATAAGTTCTTGTAGCCATATAAATCTGTTGAAATTAGATAACAAAAAATCTATTTGAAAAAATCTAAATAGAGAAGTAGCCAGATCTTTAATAACTTTACTGTAAAGACTAACTTTATAAATTATATACCAAGATCATAGTATTTAGACAAACAAGAACCTTCAAGTTGAGAGTCTTAAAAGTATTACCAATTAGGCTGCTAAAATAAATCAAAGAAAAAAAATATTGAACTAATTTGATATATCAATAGACTAGTTATAGTTCTATATAGCTATCTGAATTGGAAGTTTGGTAAAAAGACAAAGGTATTTCAAATATGCTATGAAGTAGATGCTAGGGTCTGTTTAAACTCTACAAAAGCATAGCAGTTTAATAGTTAAGCCCTAACTACAAGTATTAATTCTGCTATAGCAATATTAGATTAGTTATAAAAATAAATACAGAAGAAATATAAAGGTTTACTTTAAAGATAAAATAGTTCTAAGATTGAGATAATGATCTGAACATCTGAGTATAATCCAGTAATGTTAATACAGATTGCAGGTTCAGAGAGTTTAAAATAAAACATTTAAGCAGAAGTATTAGGTACAGCAATTAGTAATAAACCTTTAAGCAGACTTCTTAAATAGGTAATATAGAAAACTTATATATATAACTAATTGTATGCCCTACTGTAGTAATTTATAAAATTACATTATCAACAAGTTATTAATAAAAGTCAAAAGACCAAAAAGGTTACTTAATATTAAAAAAAAATTTCTATGATATATACAAAAATATGTACCTAATATGCCAAAAATACACATAGTCAAATAAAGAAGTATTAACAAGAATTAGCTATATACTAATATCAGAGATATGAGTTTCAGGTCTATAAAGAGCAAAAATTAAAAATATAAAAGAGATTATTAAAAATAAATACAAAATAATAATAGTAAAAATATATATAAAATATATAGTAATAAAAAAACAATAAAGCAGAAATTAAAAAAAAAACAGTCAGAAATATTATATTTCTATAACTAAATAAAACTAAAGAATAAAGAATTATGTACAAGAATTGCAAAAGTAATTAGAGATAAAAAATATATTGAAGCATATTTAAAAAAAAAACTATAATAAAAGAAAAAAGATGCAAAAAATGAATAACATATAGAATTTAATAAAAAGATAATTATAATAATAGTAAATAAACATATATTTAAAAAAGATCAACATTATAACAACAAACTAAAGTTATAGTTAAGAAAAGCAACAACAAGAAAAAACTATTTTAAAGCTTCAAATATTAATCAAATATGTGAAGATAAAAAAAAATTAGAAAGTTAAAAAGAAGAAAAAAGTAAACTAAATAAAAACTTAAAATACTAAATAAGAAACTAGATACAAAGTTACTAAAAATTTAGAAAAATAAGTAGATGTCTGAATAGAGAATATAAAAAGTTGGCAAAGAATTCTTTAAGAAAAGGAAAAAAAACAAGAACAAAGAAGACAAATAGAAGAAAATATAAATAAAAAATATAAAATGATCAAAACAAATTAATGAAAAATAATAGTTAGTCTTTTGGATAAACCAGATAAGGAAGTAATGCTTGACAGATTAATTAAATAAATATAAGAAAAAATAAAACTAATAACAAATGCAGAACTAATTAAAAAAGCCACAATAAAATACTATAAGAAACAATTTATAAAAAACAATACTAAATTAGAAGAAATATTAGAAAGTTAGAAAGTAATTTATAAACTACAAAAATATATCAAAGAAAAATAATATAAAAGAATTAAAAGAAGAATTAAGAAAAAAAATAAAATAAAATAATAAAAAAACTTAAAACAAAAACAGTTTTTAGAATATTAGAAATAAGCTATACTTTAATTAAATAAGTAAAAAAAACACAAGAAATATTCAAAACTTGTGCAAAACTATACTTAGATATAAAAAAAATATTGATAAAGCAAAAAGTAGCATAGGTATATTTGATATCAAAAAACATCAAATGAGAATATAGCTTAAACAATATTTAGCTAATAGCTCTAATTGAAACATTTAAAAAAATCAAAACAAAATAAGTAACAAAAAGGCTTAGAAAAGTATTTGTTAAAAAAAAAATACTTAAAAAACCAAATAATATAAGACTTTTAGAGAACTCTACAGAACAACCTGTATATATTTTAAATATAATAATAGAAAAGTTAAAAAAAGAACAAAAAGTTGTAGATACTTTTACAAAATATAAAAAAGGCATTTAACTTAATATCACTTAAAAGTCTTAAATTAGTTTTACAAAGAATCAAGATATCTAAGAAAATAATTAAGTATATTTTTCATAAAAAACAACTTAAAATAATTACAACTTATAGAAGAAATAACAGCAGAAAATAAAATAAATCAAGATGCAGTACTACTAATATAATGTTTTTTCTACAATTTATTATTAAAAAATATACAGAAAAATGAAAGTTTAAACTATACAGTAAAACAAAAGACTAAAAAAGAAACATATTATAATAATATTATAAAGATATTGTCAAACAGCAATTGCAAATATAGATAATATAACATGGACTGTAAGCAACAAAAAACAGCCATTAAAAATTTTAAAAATAGCAGAAGAGTTCTTCAAAATAAATAATAGAGAAATAAATAAATTAAAATTAAAATTAATAATAATGAATAGAAAAGTTAGAAAAAAAGAAAAAAAATAATATTAGAAAAAAATATAATAATAAAAAAACTAAGAAACAAGATAGTTTGTTCTTTAGAAAGCTGACTAAATAATAGAATACAAAAAATTCTGATAAAAAAAAAACAAAAAGAATAATAAGTCAAACAATAAAAAATTTTAAATATAAGAAAATAACAATAAGTCAGATTATATAAATAAATAATATAGTAATAATACCAAAGTTATGCTATATACTAAAATTAATAAAAATATAAGAGAAAAAAAAAAAAATACATTAATCAATGATATATTTAGTAAAACAAAAAACAATTTACTAAAAATATTAAAAAATTGTATAATAAAACACAAAAATCTTAGTAGTTGCAAAACACTATAATTAAAGTTAACAATAAAGCAAATAAGTAGTCTATTAGTAAAACTAAATAGACAAAATGAACTAAAACAGTTAACAAAACTAAAAATAATATAAAGATACCAAAGAGCAGAATTAACAGAAAATATATATAAATTAGACAAATTACCAGAAGACAAATTATATTAAAAGAATAATTTAATTTGTCTGACAATAATAAAAGCAAAAAAAACTAAAAATAAATATAAATACAAAAGTAATTTATAAACAATAAGTAGTTATAATTCTAGAATAGATGAATTATTGAAAACATAATTATAAAAAAAAAGTTGAACAAAATAAATAAAACAGAACTAATATATTTAAATTAGCTACTTAATATAAAAGATAAAAAATCAATAATATGGCAACAGTTTAAAAACTATTAAAACTATTAAATAAAAATAAAAAAGCAAAATAGTTCAAAATAATAAAAGCAAAAGTACTTAATAAACTAAAAAACAAAAGGTTTAAAAACATTTTAAGACAGATAAATAGAATATATAAGTAATAAAAATTAAATAAAAAAGTCAGTCAAAGACAAAAATAAAAAGAATAAATAATATATAATATACATAATGTTAGACAACTGAGAAAAATAATTAAAAAGAAAAAGATACTAATAGATATTAACAAATGTAAAACAAAGAAAATAATTTAGCAACCAAAATTAGCAAATGTAATAGACATATAAGAGAAGAAAAACAGTAAAGAAAAATTATTAATATTAGATAAGAATTAATAATAAGATAAATACAATTGTAGATATGTTAATATAAAAAAGTAATAATATAATCAACATAACAACAGACCAATTAATAAAAAATACAAAAAAGTTAAAAAAAACAAAAGTTAATAGGTCTAAAAATACTAGAAGATCTAAAAATAGAATTAGCCAAAAAACAAAAACTAAAAGAAAATAATATTTAAGAAATCATAAAAATTTTAATAAAAATATATTATATAAAAAATAAAAACAAATATACAATATATACAGACAGTATATAAATATAAAAAATAAAAAATAAATAACAAATATAAACATAGTTATAGAATAATGCAAACAAGCAAGATACAAAATTGGTAAAGAAAAGGTAGCATTAAAGTTAAAAGAATGCCCAATATCAACTATAATCAAGTTAATAGCAATATGAATACAATTTTGATAATATTAAAAAGAAAAAATTAAAAATATTTACAAATAATAATGCTATAATTAGAAATATTAGTAGGAACTAAAGTATCTAAACTAAAATAAAATTCTTAAAAAAAAAATGCTTTATAAATAATCTAATTAAAACAAAAAATATACAAATAGAATAATTTAAAATAAAAAGTTATAATAAAAATAAATAGAATAATAAAGCTGATAGCTTTACAAAAAAAAATATTAAATAATAAAATAATATATATAAAAGAAGTTAATTATAAAGAGATAAAGTACTAGTTAAAATAAAAAAAACAAACAAATAAATATATTAGCAAGGCTTCTATGCAAACTGTAACAAATATTAGATTAAAAGTAGAGTAAAAAGAAATAACAACAATTAAGAATCTAGAACTATTAATAGAAGTAAATGATTTATAATTGGATATACTTTTAGAAAAGATTAAAGTCAACTAATAAATATACTATATAATAAAAAAAGTAATATAAAAAGAAACAGTTTTATAAATATGTATTGGACAAACTTTTAATTTTGAAAGAACTTAACAAAAGAAAACCAGATATATCTAATATTATATAAGAACAAATGGGTTTTTATAAAAGGATTCAAAAAGTATCTATTGCAACAGCATGAAAAGAATTAAAAAAAAAACATCTAAGTTCTATCTTATATATTATATATAACACTTTTTAAAAAAACAGAGTTAAAAGAAATAGAAATAAGAAAAGTATTAATTAAGAGTCTAATTCTAAAAGTGATATAAGATAAGTTAACATGACTTTTAAATACAAAAACAAAACAACAATTTACAAGCATAATAGCAAGAACAGCCTAAAATACTTTTTACAAGCAAGCTTAAAAAATATAATACAAAAAGATTAATAAATAAAAAAAAATAGAAATTATAAACAAATTAAAAAAAAAATTCAAAAGAAGAAGAACTTAAGCAAGAAAAAGAAAGCTAATTAGCAAGTAATAGAAAAAAGAGAAAAAAAGATAAAATAAAAAAAAATAAATTGAAGACAAAGTTAAAAAAACAATATAAAAGTTTGTTATTAAAGAAAAATCATTCTATAATAGACTTTAAGTAGTTAAACAAACAGTTTACTTTTGCTTAAAGTAATGCAACAAGTTGCATTTAGATGCCATTAGAATGATCCAAATAATGCTAGGCTTAGTTGTTAGATACATTTATGTAATTGCAAAATAATTTCAAGAAACTTAATAAAGCACTAGTGTGACTGCTTAAGAAAAAAAAATTCAAATATATATTAAAGTTAAAGTAAAAACTTATATATATTAAAGTAATAATTAATTTTATTTGAAAATTTAAATCTAATTATCGCAAGTAGACCTTTTAGATAATAATATTTATAAATATTTACCATTTAATAATATTTATATTTAGTATTTAAAATAACCTATTAGATTTATATTTATTACTATGCTAATAAAAAATCAGGATTGATTTTAGGCAAAACTTAACTTCTAAAGATAAATTATACAAGTCTAAAATTATCTACTAAGTTAAACTTAATTATAGAATACATTAAAACTTTAAAGAAGTAGGCTTTAAATTAAGATATAGAAAGACTTGGTCAAGGTTTAAGGTTCTTGGATATTACTATAGCTTATTTCTAAGTATTTTAGGTTACTAGGTTGGCTCTAAAGTTTTAGTATTCAATTTAATTTTTATTTTCTTTAGTACGGGTTACAAAATCTAAATCTCAAGAACATTATTTTTGACAATTTTAAATGATCAATATATCAATAATAAATATAATAATGAAAATTACAAACTCAATCAATTTAAAATTTATATATATAAGAGATCGACTTATTAATAAAATCATTTTCTCTAAAGTTATTTGACTATAGTATCAGTCTATAAAAGTCACAGAAATAAGTAATATCAATAATGAGACAAATTTTGAATAGATCAAGCAAAACTACTTACCTCTACTAGTATTGTCTGAAGCTTTTGGAACTCAATTGAGTTAATTTTTATTCAGTCATTTTTATACATTATTTTTACATATATAAATATACATTTTAGAAGATTTATGGAACATTCATGATGTAGTATATATTTACGCAGACTTTCACAGTGGAAATATTTTGCAACATAAAGGTATTAGTCAAGATATACAGTCTTATATCTCAGACCTAGAACTGTCTAAAAAGTATAATGAAAACGATTCAAAAGGTGGTATTTATGGTGTTATTGCCTTATGTCGCTCCTGAGGTTCTATCAGGTACAAATTTTACAAAAAAGCCGATATTTATGGTTTCGGAGTCATCATGTCAGAGATGTCAATTGGACAGAGACCTTTTGATAGTTATGAATTTGATGATGAACTTGCAGTAAGGATTTGCATTAGACTACGCCCAGAATTTGCCAGATTATTATATTGAATTTGCTAAACGATGCATGAATGCTGTTCCAACAAAACTGTCTAATGTTCATAATGTTTATCTTTAACTTAAAGAATGGAATGAAAGCATATAAAGCTTAGATTATGCAAATAAAATTAAAAGGCAATTCTTAGAAACAGGTTAAATAGTACACTAGCAAAGCTATCAATACACAAAGAATATCAAATGCAATTAAAAGTAATTTTATAAATTTCATTATTTATTTGATAAAGTCTAATGATGTTATATTAACTGCTTTACCAATTTGATCTATTGATTTTGTTAAAAATTTCATTGGTAAGTAATATTGGATTTACAACAATTATAAGGTATAAATTTTATTTGTTAAGATATAATTTTAAGCGTAACGTTAATTAATTTTTACCTAAGCCTGTATGCAGATCAGTTAGCAAAAAGACTACTTAATATTATAATTATTGAAAAAGGTAGAGATATATAATTACTATGAGTGTAATAACAAATGTTTTAAATAAAAATTTTTAATATCTCTAAATTCTGATATACAAATTTAAATACACCTATAAGCAAAATTCAAACTATAGAACTAATAGATGATGTAATGGAATAACAACATTATTACTAGGAAAACATTGTTAAATAAAATTTTATTAGTGCAGTTAAACTAAAGATAATAACTGATAAATTAGATCATCCAATTCAAAAAAATAGTTACAGGTATCATATGTAAAAATAGAATTATTTTAGATTTAGGATTTACTTAGGTTGAAACGAAATTTCAAATATAACCCAAGTTGATATGAAATCTAAAAGCAACTTAAGTAGATTCTACTAAATTTTCTGATACTGTAATAATGTGCAATTGATTGATGTAAGTTAGTGCATATTACATCCTATAATGGTCAAAATACTTAAATACAACCTTTTTATTTTTTTGAATCTTTATAGCTCTTTCTATCCAATGATCGATTTCCTTTTAATTTCATAATAATTTAAGGAATTGCTTTCCAAATACTTTAGAGCAAGACGACGTAAAATCTTAATTCTATGTGAAGATTTTAAAAGTCGTCGTTGAGAGGAAAATACATTTACCATTTATGGTCTTGAAGTATAAAAAAAACTCTAATCCAGCTTACTAAACCTGGCTCATGCTTACTTGTGTTCATTTGACCCAGATTCTTTAACGTTTTTAAGTAGTATATTTTTTTTTTTAAAAAAATGTAACCCCGTTTATAATACTACAGAAGACTCCTCACAAACGAAGAATTAAGTATGTTATGTATTTCCGTGATTCGCTTTACTCACTTAGAGATGATTGTTAAGTTAAGAAAATAGTAATATACAATAAATATAATGTTTAAGTTCTTAATTAACTTACAAAAAATAAGTTAACTAGTTTTAAAAAAAGCTTGAAAGTAATAACTTCATAGAAAATATATATTAAACCAGATTACAAATACACGAAGCTTTACTTAGATATGAAGAAATCATTTGATAAGTAGTTTTATATCTCGAGATCTTGAAATTACTAAGTTCAAAGTTGAATGTAATAAAAAATCTATATGTTTATTGTTTCATTTTATTTTTTATTTTTTAAAAAAATAAATAGGTTCCGCTTTATTCATTCATAGGCATGTTATGTGTTACAGAGGATTATAACTTTATCGATTATAATTTGAAGAGACTTTATTATTAATTAGCGTATATAAAATCATATAGAGAATTTCTATTTGTACACGGGGTGTATGTACACAAGCAATATAAAACCAATATCTCAAAAGTTTGATTATGAAACCACCTTTTGGTTTTAACAAAAAAAATTCCTTGCACAATTTGGTATAAGCTATATTTTGCTTAATCACATCTTACCCTAACCGATTTATTTGATTCAATAAACACTACATAAAACAAATGCATGTTGACGAGGGTCAACAGATCAAAAAGACAGGGAGCATTTGGAAAGGGTCCCACATCACGTGTCGCAACCCCTACTCCGCTGACAACCGATACGAGACGCAATCAGCGCCAGATCACTAGAACTTGCTACGTAATCCCAAGCCACCGAAAAGCTTATATAAAGGGCGAGAGAAAAAGAGCCTATTTACGCACTCTTTCTTCATCGAACATCCAATTCATATAGTTAGCATTTCTCGACCTATCCCTTCCCGCCACATTGTAGTCTCTGATTCTGCCATTTTCCTATTTAACAGCCGGCCTGCTTCGAACAGGCGGGAAACCACCGGCTGATTCTGCTTCTCGCTCGCTCTACTGTTACGATGATACCTAGCGCAATCTCATTTGCTAATCTTCTGGGAGCATATCATCGTTTCAGTTCAAATTACTTAAAATAACTATTTACTTAAAATTACAAATTCAATGTATTCTGCGGACTTAAAGTCCTTTAATTGAATTTATTTCCTGCACCTTTGGCTGTCCGGAATTCTTCCAATCACATGACCAAAGCGCACCTATGCTTTTCGTAAATTTTCAATCAAATATTATTTATCGTTTATATAACAAATCAAAATTCCAAATTTTTATCAGTTTGTGTCATGACCATTTTTTGGGAGAGTAATTAATTTGTCTATTATCGAATGGATAACTATAGGATTTTATCACAAATGCATGTAATAAAAAGCAAAAAAAGATAATTATATAATTACGACCCAAGACTAAAGAGAGACCTTTTTTTTGGACCAAAAGAGTTCTGCCTTTATTAGCGATCATAACCCTTTATATAAATTTTCAATCAGACTCAAATTAACTTACAAAACGTAGTCCTAATTTGTAATGTTAATACAGTAGTATTGATTTGTTTTTTCGTAACATCTGTAAAGGCCGAATCTTATTCGGATTTGATTTTTACCTGGAATTTTATCAGGATTCTATGGAATTTGTATGGTTTGTTTCAAAAAATGAGCATTTTCCGAAACGATAATCTTGATATGTTTTTCGAAAAATTTTTAAAATGCGACAAAGTAATACCGATACGTATTATTCGAATTAAAATTTTAGTACCGATTAGCTCGGGTATGTTAATTGTCCTAGTCCTAACATCATCCGAATTTCAGCATCGTACACAATAAATAATAATTTAAACTATCGGCAAAGTTATAGATTGCCCATAAGAAATATTTAAATATTTAGATTAATAAATGCGTTTTCTTCGTATAGATTAAATTTAGTGCAAACAAAATGAAGCTATCCTTTTTTAAAAAAACTTAAAGTGTTCTTTTATACTCACTAACATAAATTAACATAAATTAAATAGCAAACACTTCAGTATAAATAGCTTATTTTAATTAACATTTTAACATTTACATTTAGAAAAATTCAATAATCAATTCGGAGCAATGTGACACACTAATTTATCTAAACTTTTTTTACATATTTACAAAGTTTTAGCTCCTGATTTTGTGCGATAACGTTCCACGGCTATCTTATTGTTACAATCTAATCCATAAAATATAATCGTTAATAATAAAATTTTATAAAAAAAAAAAAAAAAGTGCAAAGTTCGTTGAACAAATTTATAATGAGAGATAAAATATTTCTACCAAAATAGATAAATAGATTGCAATGTACTGAAAATAATACGTTACCAAGATATGATTATTTTAACATGCATTTGACTATAAGTGGTGCAATAACTATAGCAACATCCTTAACTACATCCATAACTTCAGTTTTCTTTTGCATCTTTTTGTTGAGTTGATTTTGCAAATTATCAATTTTTTTTTGATGATCCTCTCTGATTTGATTAAGCATTCGATTATAATCATCTACTAGTTTGATCATTCGATTATTTTCATCTACTAATCGATTGATTATTTGATTATTCTGCCATCTCTGTTCATTAATTATTTGAATATTTTGTTCTTCCTGATTGCGAAGGCAATCTTCTATGGTCTTTACTTTTTCTTCAAATTGAACTTGAATTGTTTCATTTTCAATACTAGCATTGGTGATTTCTGTTAATATCTCGCCCTCTTCTTGTAAAATTTCATAATATTTTCGTTCAGTATGTTGTCGTTCTAATATTTCACTTGCTCGATCATCACGCACAGCATCATACTTATTCAAAATTTTAATCGCATCCTCATATTGATTAGCTTTAAAATCATTTAACACCTAAAATATAATAAAAATTATATTAAATAAATTTTATAACAATGTTAATAACAATTAAAATAATATATATACTTACTTGTGCAGCTTCCTGCCCTCGAATTGCTATAGTTCCATAAGTTTGCTCAAATAACTCGATTGCATCTTCAAAATTTTCCGTATCCTGCATAAACAGAGTTAAATCAAATCCAAAATTTTAAA
Source organism: Cetraspora pellucida (assembly GCA_910591915.1). Lineage (NCBI taxonomy): Eukaryota > Fungi > Glomeromycota > Glomeromycetes > Diversisporales > Gigasporaceae > Cetraspora > Cetraspora pellucida. The sequence goes on along the minus strand of CAJVQA010002855.1, from coordinate 8,384 downwards.
TAAATAAATAAATTATTAATTACAAAAAGGCTTTCGGTTTCCAATCCATGTGCGACATTCTCTTTCCAGAGTTTATCAGCCCAATTTTCATGATGCTCTCTTAAGGCAATAGAATTTTCTTTATAAAATTTATCCTTAGAATCGATAATCTTATCATAAAATGTTTTTTGAAAAGATTGGATTTGATCCGCGCTTCCAACGATTTGTTGAATAAAATGTTTATGCGCAAATTCAAACGCGACAGCATGAACATCCTCAAACTTATCCCAATGAATTGGAAACCCGATAATACTCATTTGGTTCATCATTTCATCATAAATTTCAAGACAAGTTTCGTATGCCTTGTGAGCAGCATAATTAATCGTAGCTTTGTACGCACTTGGAATCGATAACATCGTATTTGTCGGGTCATTTATTTGTGCAACACATTTTTCAAGAAATTCTGCAAAATTTACTCCCGTCATCGGTGAAGCATTAAGATATTTTGGAGGCAATTCTTCAAAAATATTTGTTACAGCTTCTTCAACTTTAGTAACAAAAATAGGATCTAGTTGTTCGGTCTTAATTGTGCTCATATTTCTCATTGTTTCCTGTCGAATTCCTGGAGGCTATTTTAAGGTTACTTAATGAAGTTTGAAAAAATATTTATAATATGAATATACTTACTGGAATTGCGTACACTTGGAACTTTTTAAAAAACGCGGTAATTTCCTTCGCGGCTTATTACGAAATAAATATATATAACTAATTAGATTAGTTATAATATAACACTTGATAAAATGTTTAAATTTACCATCTTCATTAACTTTTGATAATCTGTCAAGAAAATACTCCACAAAGTCAGGCGGACTATCTAGTTGAAAATCCCTAAGGAGAACCACCAGGTTTGGCAAAAAGTTATACTCATTTGGAGGTTGGATTAAAGATGCGATTTTAGTCATTAAGAACAACTTTTCAATATCATCTCTTCCAATAATTCCATTAATATTGTAAATAAGAGTTGAAGATATTGCCAGACTTAAAACAAAAAGCTTGTTGGCCCATGGAACTTCCTGATTAGGATCATTAATACCCTCACAGTCAATAATTACCACGCCTACACAATATAATTAATTATTAATATTAACATATAGATTTCTATTAATATCCATTTCTAAACGTCACATGCCTATTTGTCACATTGACTCAAACGAATTAAGTACGTACGTACTTATGTACAGTACGTAGGGAGCTTACATAAGACGATACAATGCGACAGTCAACAACTTCCAACGTAGAGTATTTCTATATTTACAATAAACTTACGTTTGCCATCATGGTAGAATGGTGTATTCCAGATATCGATACCTTTGGTGCATCCATTCACCGATGAACCAAGTTCAAATCCATCGTGTCGGCCGAGAAGAGTATTTGCAAAATATGACTTTCCTCTTCGATAAGAGCCAACTTCATATGAAGTATTTAAATTAGTATTATTGTTATAATAAAATTAATTGTAATATTATAACCTACCAACAGTTATAACGGCAATAGGTTCTTCAATTTCTTTCAAAATTCTCAATGCTTGTTCATCTAATAGAATTGCATCTCCATCATCTAAACTCATACAATTCAAAAGATGAGCAGGATTTCCTTGACGAAATGGAATCGTTTCAGAAAATGGATTTGCTGACATTTTTATTTTGAGTTATAAAAAAAAAAAGAAAAAAACGGATGAAATTCATGCTATTTTTCAATCTTAATTTATAGTTTCCGTTAATGCTAATGCAATATGTTGATTTTGCTATAAATGTAAACAATAACTCTAAAAGAAGAGCTCCAAATTACACTTGTTTGGCATTTTTATTCAAGTCTAAAATGTATGAAAGCACGTAACTATACGTAAGATTGGATGTTAAACACTTTTACTTAATGAATTAATCAAGTTGTCATATTAAAATTTTGAGTCATTGATATTTCTTTTTCATGTCACATATTTAAAGTTTGTCCATTGATAACACGGTTCGCATAATTCTACTACTTTTGTTGTGGATCCACGGAATTTAAAATCCGGCTGATTTAAAGACTCCAGATTAGCTATGAAAATCTGCATAATTATGTTTTGGGATTAGCTAACTTAATCTGTTGGCCGAACAATCATCCGAACTTTATAATTGTTGAGCTTCAACTGAAGTTCGCTTTATTGTCAAAGCGAAGAGGTAGTTCATTTGTATACTTCACATACTAATATGTCGATGCTGTATATTAATATTCTCTAAGTATTATGTTTACCATGTTCATTATTAGTGCCCTAGTACAGGGTAATGACAATAAATTTTATTTACCAAAGTTTTAATACATATAACATGAAGCATCGTCATATAAACCATTATTTTGAGACTCGCATTAAAAATTTTATGAAACCAACATCAAAGGTTAAATTACGGATACAAAACATTTCAGGTGCTTATGTGCACAATAATGACGCAAAATTAGCGTTAGAGTTTAACGTTAAGGTTAGAGGGCTTATATGCATAACAATGGCCGGTTTTCTCACGTGAATGTTGTGCCCGTAACTTTCGAATTATATTTATTGTTATTGTACTTGCATCAAAAAGGTAACATGAAAACGTGAATTCCACCCTTTTTGTATCCAGATTTGACAATTCAGGTTATTTTTTTTTTTTTGCAAATCTCTATTCGCATAACTTTATCATATACTTATGCAAATGGTTTTTATTTATTGCAATAGTCGTTCACTATAACACATAAACTACGTACAAACTATGCTCCTTGCACAATCAATATGCAACTTATATCTGAGCCTACGATAAAACTATTAAAATAGTAAATCATAGTAGAGGTTGGAACAAGTTTTAATAATTCGGGTTTATCACGTGAATTTTGTGATATTTTAAAAGTTATCCAATTAAATTTTAATAAATTATAAAATATCACAAAATTCATACGTATGATAAACCTGAATTACTAAAACCGGTTCCAACCTCTAAATCGTGCTGCAAAAGGTAGAAATGAATTAGCACTATCACTAACGCTAATAAAATCATCCCAATCTGTAAATATAATTATTCCAATATTATTAAGAGTATTTCCAATTTATTCTAAAGTATTTATTTTCAATAACCTCTCGTCAGATCAAATTAATTCATAATAAATTACCGAAACTTTCTAGTAAATAACGATAATGATAAACATACGTATTGTTTATTTATCTAATAATCTGGTAATTACAGTAATATTCCTGACTGTGGCTGCAGGTATTTAGGGGTTTGAAAATTACTCAATTTTCATTGGTTTTTGTTTGCAGGACATTGCATAAGTTTGCATTCAGAATTGCTTAAAAATAGGGTCAGTTTTTGTTTTGATTTTTTTTTTCCAACAATGATGAATCGAACTAATTGGTTTATCGTGATACCCCTCGAAATTTTTGATATGATCTTGAAAGATCATTTTGTTACAGTGTTTTTCAATCATAAAAGTATCTTGGACTTCGATCCATATAAAGTTTTTCTAAATATAACTTCAATCGATACTCTTTTTCGTGAAAGATTTTTATTCTTTCTTCAAAAAGCCTTTGAAGCATCATCATGGAAAAAGGAAGGATATTTGGTGATCTTGAATGATGATGGTCAAGAAGAGGAAGTTGATATGAAATTTTGGACTGTGTTTTTACGTTGGATAAAATATCAAGATAACTATGTTAAATTTGCGGATATTGGTCCTAACAAATACTTCACGAGGGATATCCATGTTTTTTTTCTGGAAGTGAAAAGTCGAATGTACACGAATATTAGAGATATAATGCACATGATAAAGAAATGTAAATTGTCAGGTGGAAATGAACTTTGCAATTTAAGAGGAGGTTGGTACGAAAATATTAGAGATACCATGTACAGGATGATTAAAAGAATGTCTACAGGTACAATAGGTGGAATGGATGATTGTTGCAATTTAAGAGGGGGTTGTTTTTATGAATTTAAAATGTGTCTTTGGAGTCTTGAAGGTATTTATGAGGATGAAAATGAAACATGTGCATATTTTAAAGAACTTCATAGGTTATTAGATGAAATGAATTCAAGTGAACAGGTCATTAAGTTGATCGATGAGACTTTAAACTCTTACAGTTATTATAGATTTAATGTTGAGAGGAAGGAGACAAAAAAAATAATTTCAGATTAAATTTCTTTCATAGTTCTTGTTAATGAAACAATTGCTGAATATTAAATAAAATTTGATTTTGCTTTTCATAAATTTAAATTTTTATTATTTATTCGGAATTTTAAGGTTACATCATTTTTTGGTTCATGGCGTTATAGTTATAATTGTGATTTTTAATAATTAGCAATCCTTGTTTTGCTAACATTTAGTATAAGGCGTTTGAAATTAAATTTTCATTCAATGTTATTCCCTCTTTCGTTTTCAAAACAAATGCAAATCGATTAATATATTGGTTTGAATCGATTGTATAATACAATTGTGGTCGTCAGAATGTTTTGATGCAATGTATATTTATTTATTTTCATGCTGGTTAATTTTTCTCTTCCCTTTTGTACAATTTTTAAAAAATAACGTTAAACATGGGTTTAATTTCAAATGAACTAAATATTATTGATGATAAATGTTATTTGAAAAGTAACTTATGAACAAATAAATATTTTACATTTGAGTTTAAATACCTAATGTTTAAAATCAAGACCGAGATATGATGTTTTATATAAAGATTAGAATTCTTTGTGTTGTTCGATGGTGTAATTAAAAAATGAAATGAAATCCGGATATTTTTATTACAATAAAAATCATGAGGTTTCAATTGGATATTTCTATATTCTAAAAATTTTTAACAGTAACCTCAAGTTTGTGAAATCCAACTTTATTAAATTCGCGCTTAACACTCAGATTAACTAATACTAGAGTTTGGGGCACAGAAGACAATTAGGTATGCCCATATGGGCATGTCTTGAGCTTAAGAAGCCTGGCATGGCACTAATCGGCATGCCACTGATGGCATTCCAGAAAGTCAAAATAGTTAATAGAGAAAAAACTTAGTACAAAGTGGCATAGGCATGCCCTTTGGCATGCATGCCATAGGAATGCAAAATAAATTTGTGTGTCAGGTTCCCTACTTGAGCTGAGACAATACTCTTCATCCTCATGGTATGTGATTTTTTGCATCTATATATTAACATACCTATCTAACTTTAGATAGGTACAAAATGACATAACTGGTAGGTGTCCGTAGATTTTTTTCATGGGCAGTGTTGTACATGAACAGTTAGGACATAAGTTAGGATATTTTGAGACAATTTTATAAATTCAAATTACTCAAAATTTTATTGAAATAATCTATTTTAATTTCTTTAAAAAATGGTCAGCACCTAAAAAAAAAATATAGAATTACATATTATTATTCAAATTAATTTATTCATTATTGAAACCTGGGACATAGTTAAAAAATGTACAACACTGCTCATTGGCTTTCTCTTTTTAAATCATGTGATTAAAATATGGGTTAGGTGCTAAAAAAAGAAATCAAATTGACAATTTTTTCAAATCTTTTTTTAAGTTTAATTAATTTAAAATTAGCTTGGAAATATTTTTTATTTAAGGAATAAATACTGTTATTTTGATAAAATTTTGCAGTATAATTCTTTAAAGTTTGTATTTCCTTATATGTTATTATAGAATTTATAATATAAAAAAATTCAATTTTTACAAAACTTTTTTTTTGTTAATTTGGTCCTTCATAACTTTCTAAAAAGCGGGTATCCTGCAGATAAAAATACAGAATCTTGTGTAATAAAACCATAAAAAATTCAATGACCAATCATATTTCAAGATTAGGTATTACACAGAAGAAATATAAAAAATAAAAACTAATCAAAAAAATCATTAATAACTCAATATTTTATCTATGAATATACTTTTTGCACATTAATTAAATAACTTTCTTGCTAAATTTTGGTATTGTGAAAACTCTTTAACCTAAATTAATTGTAAAATTAAACACTAATATAGTATCAAAATTTTTTTGAAGAAATTTTTAAGGTTGATAACATTAGGATGTCAAAATATTTATATATAATATTAGAGGCTAATTGGTAAAGAATGCAACAAATTGTCACCTCAGTTCATCAATACCACTTGAAAGATGGTTACAATTTAATACAGATTAAGGTTATACTTGCTATCAAACTTGAACAAATCCCAAACTTCTAAAAAATAATTGCTAATTATAAAAATTAAATCAAAAAACAATTTTAAAATTTTATAAATATATTTTTTATAGCTATAAGAATATATTTAATTTATTTAAATATTGATTATTAATAAAATTTTAGAATTATTTATTTGATTTAATTTTATATAATTAGCAATTGTCTAGATTTGGTTAGCATATATAGTTAAGGTGTCATTATCAAATAAGGACAGAGACTTTAAAGAGCATTAATTGTTTAGTGAATTAAAGAATCTTTATAAATAAGATTATTATATAAAAGGCATATTTTCTTTATTTTACAAAAAAAAAATTCTATTTCTATTTGTAACAAAATTACAACAAGAACAAAGACAAGACTAAAATTTTTATCTTTTACTAATATTGAATTTTAGTCATGTTTTATCTTATTTATACTAATTTTAATCATTTTATATACAGTTTTTTGTTATTTTAGTATTTTTTATAATTAAAATAGAATAAAAGAGAAATGTCTTAGTGTTAATTTTTTTGTAATAAAATTTTAATATTATTATTACAATTTACTTTTTTTTTACTATTCTATCTTTATTCAAATAAGGGTTGTTTAAAGCTATATACTTTCATAATTTTTTATATAAATCAACCAATAAAAATTATAAAATTTTGTTTACATAGATTATTGCAAAGTTAGCAAAAAATAAAAAAATACAAAAAATAAAAAATAGCATTCTAAGCCTGTCTTGAAGCACTAATAAAAATATTGAAAAGACAATTTTATTTATATTCTTTTTCTTATACTAATACTAATCTAACTTTAATATTAGCTTTAATTTTAATAAAATATCAAAATTATATAACTTTAGCTATTCTTAAATAAAACAAAATAAGTTAATATTTAATTACAGATATTATTGTATAAATGAGTAAATTATAATCAATTTTTATCATATTTGATTTGGTGGCAAGTTTCTATATTAAGGTTTGGTATATAATTTTTCTTTGATTATATAGTCTTAATAAGAGTCCTAATTTATATATTTAAGGTAGATAATTATTTGTATTACTAATTTGGTAGTAATGTTATTATAACAATTATTTTTTAAGTTAGTTAGTATTATAGTTTGTCTATAACAATAAATAAAGTTTTAGTTAGCTTATTTTTTTGTTTTTTCTACAAATTATTTCTTTTTATAATAATTAGTTTGCTTATTTTAATCTTTTTTGTATATTATTTTTTTTATAATAATTAGTTGTGTATTTTAATTCTTTTTTTAGATTCTTTTATTTTTAATAATTTTTTATAAAATCTTACTTATTAGTAAATATTTTAAGATCTTATAATTCTAGAATAATTATAAAAAATACTTATTAAAAAAATGGTTAAAATGAACTTTATAGGTTCTTTTAAATATTTTTTTAGATAAAAAATATTTAGTATATATATTGGTTTTAAAAAATAAAATAAAAATATTATTTCTTATTTTAAAAGAATATTAATTTATTTTAATATTCTAATTTTTGTTTAATATTAATGATAAGGCCATGCCTTTATTTTTACTGAATATTTACTTGAGATTTTATATAAAGTATAATTTTGTTTTAAAATATTATAGAAAGAATAGAAGCTTAAACTAATTTATCTATAACCTAAACTAACAGAAGTGGCCAAAGCTTATCTAAATTTGAGTATTAGTAATTATATATAGAGAATTGCTTTGATATTAATCTATTAAATATATCAAAAGTTTATTTTTTGAACTAATAAAATTGAATAGAAGAAGATATGATAAAAGTAAAACAGAGTTTAATAATATATTGTATTCAGGAGGTTAAGCTGTAGATCTTGAGATACAATATAAAATCCAACATTTATAATAGATTTGTCAATTAAGATAAAGTAAGAACTTGATAACAAGTGTTATAGCTACTTTTTAAATAAAAACTTGTAATAGTATTAATAAGTTCATTTAGCATTAAATCTGTTAGAGTTGAAAAAACTAAAGATAAATCTGATATATTATAAATATTTATACTACTTAATAGTTTGATTTGATTATATAAATTAGTTATAGTATTTAAAGTAGTATTAAGTGTTTTAGCATTTAAAATATATTGTAATAAAATGTCTATAAGAATATATTGTCACGATCCAAAATAGGATCGTCGATATTTCATTTAAGTTACATCG
>CAJVQA010002854.1:0-20897 GCA_910591915.1 Cetraspora pellucida | reverse complement strand
AAAAAAGAAAAAAACAAAAAAACACAAAAAAAAAACCCTTTAAAAAAAAAAAAAAAAAAAAGAAAAAAAAAATATAGAAACAGAAATCATTTTAATAAAAAAAGACAACAAACTTTAGATCAAAAAAATATACCACATTTAGAAGAAATAAAAAAAAAGCTAAAAGAAAAAATAAAGATAAAAAAGGAACCAATCTAAATATAGCAGTACATAATATCAATGGTCTTAAAATAAATAATCAAAAAATAAAACTATTTTTAGTAGATATAAGATAAAATAATAGAAGATTGTTATTCTATTATTTTGATATTATTTATTTTTTGGTTTTTTTTTTAATTTATAATAGTTATAAAAAACTTAAATTATATAGTAAATATAGATTAAAACAAATTTTTTAACTAAAAAAAACAATTTAAATCAAATTTACTACTTAAATAATTAAAAAAACAGAGTTTTTTTATAATACTAGTAATTTTATTTTTATTGAATTAATATTTAATTAATATATTGTAGTTTTTATAATACATTTATATTACTATATTATTATAGATACTCAATATAATATTATATTTATATTTTTCTTTTCAGTTATAGCTATATATTGTATTTGTTGTTACTAACTTTAAAGTCAAACTGTAAACACTTACTATACTATATTTTTTCTAATATTTTATCTAACTATATACAAATTTTCTACTTACTTGCAGTAATTTTTTCTTTTACAAATAAATTTTTTTTTTTTTTTTAAATTTAGCAGTCCTGCCACTACTTTATTTAATTCTTTGTAATTTTACAATAAATTTGTTTCATTTTACAAGGTTTACCTATTTAGGTATTTATATTAAAAAGTGACCCACCTGGTTGTCCCAATGATACCTAAGTATGACCTGCTATAGCAAACTTTACCTCCCTAAGTTTCTTCTTTTAGGAAGAGAAGATGTACTTAGCTCTACAGTTAGGGTTTGCTGCCTGTCAGCAACTACCTTTTAGCTTGTATTCCAACTTTCATGAGTATCTTTTTGTATCCAACTATAAACTTCTGTATTTGTGATACTTAGAATCTTCATTCAGTTTTTTTTTGTTTTTCTCCTATTATTTAATATGTCTTCTTTAGTCATCATCTTCTCTAGGTCTTTGCTTCGTTCTTCTTCTTCTTTACTTTTTCTTTTATTTCTCTTCTTTTTTTTCTTAGTATTTCTTAGTTTCTTTATCATTCAAGTAATGCCAATTTTCTTTTCCTATTCATTGACTATTGTGCATCACTCTCTCCAGATTCTTTTTTGAAAGAACTTTAACCACTTATCAAGAAAAATAACTGCTGCTTTCTTAGCTTTGGTGCTTGATATACCTTCTTTTTTAAGTAAGGTTATTACATCATCTGCCAAAAGTCTTCTTGCCATTTCTACATGTCTTCTTTTATATTCCTCTATATTACTTGATATAAATGTTTTTATAAACTGTTCTTTACTTATTAGTATTCTTTTTTCCTCTTTTAATTCATTCTATATTTTGCTGAGAATTTCTCTTTCTTTTTCCAACCAGGCTTCTCTATCATGGGAGCATATAGTTAAGTGCTCTGCTGTTTCTTCTGTCTCTAAGCACTTATGGCACCAACTATCTTGGTATAGCTTTAAACTGTGTAACCTCCTTTTTGCTAAAGAAGGAAGCAGGTTGTTGATGCATTTTATTTAGAATCTCCATTTGCTATTTTCTTTTCTGTTATACTCTTGTAGTTTACTATGTCTTTTCATTAGTGTGTAGAAAATACTCCAGTTCTTTTGGCTGATTCGCTTCAGATGTATCTCGTCTTGTGCTCCTTGGTTGAAGGTCCATTCAGCTTTAGCAGCTGTTGTTAAAATATTTTTAATAAGTTCTCTTGAAGTGCATTCTATCTCTAATTCTCTTCATATTGGCCGGAAGATCATATTCTTGGTCATCACTTGGTTTATTTCTATTGTATCACAAATTTTACTACCTTCTTTTGCGTTTTTATCTGCTCTGTCATTTCATCTGTCTTTTGAATATGCTTTTACTTTTTTTAGTACTAGCTCTATATTCTTTTCTAAAACTACTTCTCTTATTGCGCTTAAAATTGTCATATTGCTTATTTTCATCCATTCTCTTGTTCTTACTGTACTAAGTATCTTTTTTACTAGTGTCAATGCTATACTGCTATCAGATCTAATTACTGCCTTGCACTTAGAAGGTGTCATTAAAAGAGCTTCTAGCATTGCTATAAGTTCAGGTCTTGTAGATGAAATCCAGTTCTGGATTCTTCTCTTGGTATCTTTTACAACCTCTCTCTTTCTATCTATCTGCACTACTCCATAACCTAGTACTCTTCTATTATTTACTATTCTACAAGAGCCATCTGTATAGAAGACTATTTCATCTTCTTTCCAGTTTTCTATTAGTACTACCTTTAGCTCATTTCTTTTTTTATAATTTCTTATTATTCTATTTATTAAAATTGTACTTAAACTTTCTATTACTATACTTATATTTTTTCCTTTCTTTTGCATTAGTCTTAGCTCCTTTTTAGTTATTAGTTGCTTGTTACTTCTGCTTGTGAAATATTCTGTTTCTAGTAGTAAAGTGGCTTCTCTGTTTGCAGAATTAACCTACTGCATAATATCAGTAAGTTTTTCTGTTTTGACTCTTTTAACTTCCTTGTTATGCCTCTCTTTTTCTTCTTGGTTTGGTTTTTCCTTTCTTATTTAAAGCCTACTTTGTTTGTCATTTTTGTAACACATAATCTCTGTAGTATGGGGTCCTTTTCTTACTACCCTTCCTAGTGTTGGTTGGTTTTCCTTATCTTCATTAATATGTACCCATTTATTTTATTTCTCTTGGATAAAATTGTTTCTAAATATGGTACCAGAGCTTGATGGTTCAGGTCTTGTGTACAGAAGCATTCTTTTACAAGTCTTGTTTGGCTATTTATCATCATGATGCTTTCTATTTCTTGAAACCAACTTGCTTTTTTCCCACTTGCTTTTTGGCCCAAAAGTCTTTTGATTTGTTGCCACATTAATAATCTTTTATCCTTCAAATCCAACAGTTGCTCTGTATGCTGCAATCTGATATTTCTTAGTTTCTTCTAGTTTTTGGTTTTTACATGCTCTTAAAGTAATTCTATAATCATTTTTGAATTTTTATCTCGTTCTTGGCATAGCCACCAGTCCTCAATCATGTATTCTGTCCTAATTTCTATATTTAGCTTCTTTGCCAGTTTTAATATCCTTGCATTGAGGTTGTGTTTGAAGTTGCACATCTCCAAGATACCTGTTTCTAAAAACCATATTGGTTTTGAGCTGCACAGGTCTCGTTGTGCTTTTTGGATTCTTACTAGTATTGATTGTCCTAAGATTCCTACATCATTAATTCTAATTAACCATTCTGTAAGCATATGTTCAGTATGTCTTTGCCAAAAACCTTTAATGTCTAGTAATTCTTTATGATATGCTATACTATTTGCTGCTGTTGATGCTAGTTTAGCTTTCCACTTTGCTAGTCTAACAACCGGTTGGTGGATTCTATCACATATTTTTTTTTCCAGTAGGTATATATTTGCTTTGTACTCTAATCATGGTAGCAGTACTTTGTTGTTTAGATATTTCATTTGTCTGATCGATATTTTTTTGTTTCTGACAATACTTGTGAAAATGTATATTTCCTTTTTGAGTCTGCATATACAATGTTTATATATGTCCTGAGCTGTGATCTAGACTCCTAGGAACCTTGCTACTTTTTTTTTATCTAGAGCTTTAACTTCAGATCTTTGTCTTTCTAGCTTTATAGACTTCTGTGAATTTTCTTTTTTTGTGTTTACTACTATTAGCTCTGATTTCTTAGGGTTTATATCTATGTCATTTATGCAATAGAACTCGTTTGCTTTGTCTAGTATCTCTTGCATATTACATTGTGAGTTTGCTATAAATGTTGTATTATCTGTGAATGCTAGGCAGCTTATATTCAGATCTTCTGTATATTGTTTCTAACTCATTTCTCTTTGTACCCCTTGGATAGTCATATTGTAACCTTTTCTTAGATTTTGTATTCTATATAATAAAAGGTCGTAAATTATTCTCCATATAAGGAAAGATATTACTTCTCTTTGGTCAATTCCATCTTCTGCTTCAAAGCCATCCGTTAGTCCAAATTTGGTAATTACTTGAATCTTTCTTTTACTGTATATTTCTAGTATAAACTTTGAGACTCCTTTTGGGATCTTTATTCTTCTAAGTGCTCTTTCGATGCTTTTCATTGCAACTGAGTCAAAGGCTTTTTTGATGTCTTGCAACAACAGCCAGCACTCTTTACCTTCTTCTTTGGCTTCTTCTAATATATTACTTAGCACATATATTGGGGCTTCTGTGCTTTCACCTGGCAGTCCTGCGAAGTTGTATCTTTTCGGGATTTGATGGTCTATAAGCACTTTACTTAGCCTTTTTTGTACTATACATACTAGACTTTTTCGAAATGTTTCTAGATATATTATAGGTCTTGTGTTTGCCAAAGAGAGCTTCCATTCTTCCATTTTTAGTATTGGGAAGATTTGGCCTATTTTCCACCTTTTTAAAAAAACACCACTTTTTAGAATCTTATTTAACAGATTTATAAATTTGCTTGATGCTTTTGGCCCTGCCTTTTGTATCATTGTGTAACTAATGCCTGATACCTCTAGAGCAATGTCTTTTTTTGCTGTCTTTAGACATTCTTCCCATTCTTTTTTCTGAATTGGTTCTAGTATTTTGCTGAACTATTCTTCTTTGATCCATGCTTTGACTTCGTATTTTTTTTCCCAGTCTTCAGAAAGCTTATCAAAAAGTGCCTTCTCTTCCTGAACTGATTTTTGAAATGACTATCTGTCTCTTCTTTAACTTGGCTTGGTTCTGTTATTAATATTCTATGCGTGTTTATACTGGCTTCTTTTATAACTTTGTTAATAACTATCTTTCTCCAAGGTCTTTCCAGGATGCTATTCAGCATAAGCTTATCTTTTTTGCCAATTAGATCATATCTCTTTTCTATATTGTTAATAATATTTCATTCGATTCTTATTCTCTCTTCTTCTTTAAGTTTTCACTTCAGTGTTTTTATCCAACCTTTTGTCTCTTTAAGCCATTCTGTTGTCCAAATTTTCTCTATTTGTGGTATTATTGTTTCATTACTCTCATTGATCAGGTTACTTTGAGTATTCATTAGCAGCTTATCGATTTTCTCTACTTTTTGGTCTACTTCTTTTACTGCTCATCAAGTTATTCTTTTCAGATTCTTAGTGTCTTTAAAGAGGGAAGATCTATCTATATGTTTCTTCATTTCTTTTGGTCTGTATTTTATTATCTTAGAAGGTATGTGTTTGAAAGCAGCTTTTAAAATTGACTTCTCTATTACTTCTCATTTTTTATTTATTTCTTCTTCTATTTTTAGGTCTTCTTCTAAGATATTCTTCTTATATTTCTGTTTTCATGTATTCAGTTCAGGTCTTACTTATAAAATTTTTTCTAATGTTGTCTTATAGTCTTCCCATATCTTCTCCGTTGCCTCTTTGTATATAAAAATTCTTTGCCTAGGCACATCTTCTGTTCTTCTTATTTTTTGTACAAATTTTAGTACTGTGCACAGGCCTATTTCTGCCCATACTAAGTTATGATCACTATTTGTTATAATCTCCATCTCCTTGATGTTACTGTTTTCTATTCCTAATTTTAGAGAACTTGCTGCTCATATTTGATCAATTCTTGTCTTAGTTACACTATTGAACTATGTGAACTTTCGTTATATTGGATTGCAATGCCAAAATGTTTTTGTAAATCTAATACTTTTTATCTATTCTATTAGTGAAAGCTTCTTACATTTTTCTTTTGAGCTACTGTTGTGTTTAGCTCTGAGTCTAGTATTCTGTTGAAATCTCCTATTATAATGTAGTAAGGGTTCCTTTTAGCTGTGCATACATCTTGTGTTATGACTCTTTGAATGTCCTTTTGTAAGTTTCTATCATTTGGTGGCAGATACATTATCCAGCATATGATTGCTGCTTTTTTGAATGTGAATACTGTTTTGATCAGGTATGCATTTGGTTTTTCTATTTTTGTAATATGTTTGCTCCACTCATTGTCTACTAATATGCCTACTCCTGAGCCTTTATGCTTGTTTTGATCTGCACTTGACCAATAATCTTTATAACCCTCTTTTTGTATTTCTATAAATTTTGCTTCTTTCTCCTTTATGTTGGTTTCTGTTATTCCTATTATGTTAAGTTTTTGAGCTTTACAATAGTCTAGTAGCTCTTGAAGCTTATAACTATTTCCTTTAATGCCATTTATATTATGTACTTCCAATCTTATTGTTTTATATTGATCTTTTTCTTCAACAGTCATTCCTATTTTTGCTGGCTCTTTCTTGTTTAACTTCATTCCTACTGAGCTGAGCCCTCTCTCTGTAGGTATATTCTTATAAACAACTGTGGTGACTATCTTAGAAGTGATTAGGAGCATCAGCTTTACTCCTCGTATTTTCTGACAACTCCTTGTATAGCTTTTCTCTAACTTCTTTTACTAATCTTTGAAGGATTTTTTCGATTGCTTTTTCTTTTTCTTCATTTTCTTTATCTTGTTTCTTCTTTTTTCTAGTTTTCATATCTTTCTTTTTCTCTTTTTCCCTCAAACTTGTAATATTCCAATCTTCTTTACTATTTTTTTCTCTTGATGTATACAGAGTTTGTTCTTGAGTTCTTCTTTTGGAAATTCTGTTAGACATTTCATTTCTAGTACCTAACCTTTCTCTATCTTCATAACTACTTTCAGTCTCCCATTTCAGACTATATTAAAGTACTTTATTCTTCTACCTATCGTTCTTTCTTTGTCTTCTTCATTTTCAAATTCAACTATAGCCTGGCTTCTTTGGTTATCATTTTTGTTCAAGAAGATATGTACTGCTTTTGCATTAATGTTTCTCAACTGTCTTAGCAGAAGAGTTTCTTTTGTATAGCTAGGCAGCTTCTTAATTCTAGCATGAATTCTTCTTCTTTCTTCGAGTTCTGAACTGTCACTTCTTCCTACTGTTATTTTTGTTAAGTGGCTGCTTCTTAGTAATACTACCCAGATTCTTTTTAGCCTATCTTCAAGGTCTTGGTCTGCTGTGCTTCATTCTATTTCTGTTCAGGTTTTTTTGTTTATACTACGTTATATATGTATTTCATCAGGTTTTTCTATTCTTTTGACCAATTCTGCTACTTGCTTTGCATTAGTATTATATGGAAGATCCCATATTGTATTCTGCATTTTTTTCTTTGCAGGTTCTCGTAGCTTTCTTTCTTTTATGCTCCTATTCTTTATAGCTTTCTTCTCTTCTATCTTCTCTATCTCTATAATTTCTATTTCTTTATTTATATCTTCTTGATTACCCTCTTTGTCATTAATCTCTCTTTCTTTTTCTCTTTTATTTTCATTCTTATCTATACACTTCTCTTTTTCTTCTAAGCTACTAGGATTTCCTTTCTCTAGATTGTTGATAAAGCTTAGAATTTGTTGTTCTAGTTCCTCATTTCCATAATCTGTTGTTCCTGTTTCTGATAACATTAATGCAAGCTTTTTACTAAATACCTCTTTAGCTATTATTTTTAACATACTCAGGATGCTGATTTTATTTGCTTTATCTTTCTTGCTAATTGCTTCTTGATACTCTTCCCAGTTGTATACTTCTATTGCCTATCTGACAATATACACTATTTCTGGTTTTGCAATATCTAAGTGCTTTGCTATTTCTATATTTTGCTTTAGCGTAAAGATATTTAATTCACTTAGGATTTCTATAATTTCTTTCTCCTGTCGCTCAAATAGCCTCTGTACTTTTCTAAATGTTTCATAATGATCTGATTATCTAATACTACATCTGTGGCTCACGTAAAATTTGTAACTATTTGTTTATATTGCTATACTGGTATTTTAGACTACTACTTATTGCCTTTTTAGTGCTTTGTTTACTTTGTTGATATTTTCATATGCACGTGTTGTTGTTTTGTTTTGGTAATTTGCAATACTAGGTCTCTGTAGGGTGCCCACTTTTTGTTTTTTGTTTTTGTTAACACAGAAATTAGTTGCTTCCTTTCTGTAATATGTGCCTCTGCTTGTTTTCTTTAGCTTAAACTTGTTTAAAGTGTTGCTAGTTGTGGAGCTCCTGTCTTTTCTCTCTTTTTTGTATTTGGTGTTGACTTTTGTGACTTAGTTTTGCTATAAAAAATTTTCTGTTTTTTGTTTGTTTATAGAAAATGAGAGTCAGCGAAAAAAGTTGTTTTATAAATGTTCTTTTACAAATAAATTGATTTTGATAGTTTTTTAATTATCTTATTACCAATTTGATGTACTAATTTAGCATTATTGATTTTTTTTAATTAACTGTCTTACTAGATTTATTAAATTTCAAATTGTTAATTTAAAGTTACTATATAATCTTTTTGTATACTTTTATAGTTGATGTTAGATATAGCATAATTATTTATACTTTCTGCATATTATAAATATACTACTGTTTTTATATTATTGTATTACAAGTCTAATGTTACAAGAGCACTTAGAATCTTGATTTATAATGTATGAGTATGGAAATCATTAATGAAGTTGTAATATATAGTATAACTACTAGTTCTGTTTTTTTTAAGATTTTATAATATATGTTCAAGATATTACAATTATGTTTTTATACTAATTTTTTTCTATAAATCTTTTTTGTATATACTATTTTCTTATTTTTTCAGTTTTAGTTATATTTAGTATTACTTTTTTAATCAAATATTCTGCAAATTAAAGATAAAAATATTAGTAGTATTTTGTTTTTTAAAAAACTTATCTGTATAACATTTTATATAATAGAATTATCTATAATATTGCTATTACACATAGTATTTTTTTTTTTTTGCATGTTAATTTTTTTTGAAGAATTTCTGATCTATTCTTGTATTTTATTTTAGGACTTTTTATATAATTTTGCATTCAATTTAGTTTTTATTTTAGATTGCAAAATTTAAAATTTTTAGATTTTGTCTTTAGTCTAATTTGAATTATTAGTTTTTATCTATAAGAAGTTATAAAACTTAATTTCAAAAAACAAAACTTTAAAAATATAAATTTAAAAAAATTTTATAATTAAAATTTAAGTTTAAATTAAAAATAAATTATATAAGAATTATAAAAAAACTTTCAAATAAGCAAAGATTTAAAAAATATAAATAGTAATTATAATATAGTTATAATAAAAAGAACTTAATTATTTAATTACTTGATATAATGCAGAAAAAAATTATAAAAAACAATTTTTTTAATTTATTTCAAATTTAAAACAATGTTTTTTTAGTTTATTTATTTTTTTTAAATATTTTTTATATTTGTACTATCAAAGATTTATGCTATCTCTCTACTTAAATCTTTTTTAAATGAATTTCTTGTTTTACAATTTCAACAGATTTACATAGCCATGAGAACTTATCTAGTATTTGTATCACCTAATGCTAATCTACATTCATCTGTGTAATTTGTTATACAGATGCTCCATGACCTACTAGTTATACTAGTATAACTGTTATTACAGATATCTTAATCAAAGCATTAGAAACAGTTGCTATAATACAAATATTATATAAGTAATTATCCAAATTTTTATTATTGATAGAATTTGAATATCCAACTTACTATTTAGAAAGTTAACAACTTATTCATTTTACTAAGTTACCACACTCTAGAAATACTAACCAAATTACTAATACATATACATAATATATTATTAATGTAGTTATTATTTTTACAATTGAATATCATCTTTATAACATTATTCTTAGTCAAAATATATATAACAAAATCTTTATAAATTATTTGAACTTGTTAAAAACAAAGCTAAACTTAGTTATACAATTTTTATTAGTATATTACTTTATTCTTAACTTTATAATATTTATAATATATGGAATATCTAATTATAATATTATATTACAAACTATACTAAAAGACTCAATTCTTCTGATCTTCTTAGTACTAATATTTATATATGGCTTCAATAACTTTAAAATAATCATTAGTCATTTACTAGTATTTTAATATATAACAATTTTATTATTAATAGTTCAAATAAACATTTACTAACTTCAAAATTATTCAACTCTTTAAACATTTTAGTATTTTATTTATCTTTAATCTAACTTATAATATTTAATATACTATTTAAGAGGATTCTATCTAACTTGAATTTCTTTTTTTTTTATATTTTAAATATTTAGATCAACTTATTATATTTGATAATTTATATTTATTAGATTGAAAACACATTTCTTTCTCCATACATAAAATTTTAAAAAGTAAACAATTATTTTAGTTTATTTATTTAGAAAACTAATTTACAAGTTACTTTTACAATTATATACTATATTTACACTTATATCTATCTAATACAAACTACTACAGCTATACAACTGGACACTTTTCATCTTACAAAAATCTATAACTTATTATAGTATTTAATAATCAAATTATTATTAAAAAACCAAAAAACAACTT
Source organism: Cetraspora pellucida (assembly GCA_910591915.1). Classification (NCBI taxonomy): domain Eukaryota; kingdom Fungi; phylum Glomeromycota; class Glomeromycetes; order Diversisporales; family Gigasporaceae; genus Cetraspora; species Cetraspora pellucida. The sequence continues at coordinate 10,350 of CAJVQA010002854.1, read as the reverse complement.
GTTTTATCTGATACTATTCTTATTACTTACTGGCAATACCAAATTAAATTACAATTTACTTATTTATATTCTTTTTATTTATTTAGTCTTATTTATATTCTGGTTGCTCTCTTAATTCTCTAACAATTAATAACAAATATATAATTGCTATTCTTACAAATCTCTTATTTTATTTTTTTGGTCAAGTTAATACATATAACAAAGCTTTTAATTTTAATATCAATCATCTTAACCTTATGTACTTAATTGCAATTTGGCATTCTACTCAAATTTTAGACCTACTTAATATTACTATTATAGCATATTCAATTCTAACATCTTTGAATTCAACTTGCTAATATATAATCTTTAACAAATTTCCAACTATAATATACTAGAACTTCATTTTTATACAGATGGCTTTGTTATTAATTTGTATACTTTATAATACTTTATGGATATCAAATAGGTTTAAGTTTTTAATAATTCTATATTATAAACATTTTATGCTTAAGTAAACTTTGAGTTTTATTTATTTAAATTAGAACTTACTGCTATTTTATTAATTCTTATTACTACTCCAAGAAACTGCATTTTAAATATATATATAAACTTTCAATCAGTAATTTTTAAATATCAAAATCTTCTAAATTTTCTTTCTATTTTATAATATACACATATATTATATTTTTTACTTTAAAATATATTTATTAACTTTATTAATTTCTATAATATTCAAATTGTTTTTTACAAAATTATTGTTAATTAAAATAATATATACAATAATTTAGCTAATCAACTTGCATATAACTATTATAATTTGCAATATTTTATATTCATGTCTTATAATATTTATAACTCAGCTTATACTTATATTTTTGAGAATTTTTTTTTAAAGTTACCAACTTCTATACAGAAACTTGAATATCTTTATATGCAGTAACTGCATAGTAATGATATGATACTTATATAGTTACTATTAAGTTTAATAGTGACTATACAGTTACTATGCAATTACTGTGCATTAAGAAATCCAAATTTCAGTAAAGTTATTACAGTATTTGTATAATTTATAAACATATATTTATATATTATAGATTACTTAAAACTGTTATTATAAATAAAACAAAAATTTTAATTAAATTAACTACCAAGCTACCTGGTTATATATTAATAATAATTAAAAAATATTAAATCTTTTATACAGTCTTTAATTATTTACTCTTAAGTTCTTTAGAATTAAAATTTTATTAAATGAACTTCTGCTTCATATATTTTACACAATTGTTATTATTTAAATTCATTCAATTGTTATCTATATTATCAAATTAGCTCTTATCTTTATTAGACAATTTGACTATTTGCCCAACTACTAAATAATCTTATAAATAAGTTACTGCAATATATTTTTAATACTACTACACTTAATATTACTTCTGAAATTACAATCATTTTATATTATTAAATTAAAAAATTGTATTATATGTTAGCTTATAATATATCAGGTCTACTTTTAGTTTTTTTTAACTTTATTAGACTTAATACTGAATAAAATTATTTCTATAATTATAGACTTATTATTTATAAAAATAGCTATAATACTTATTACTAAATTTCTACTTCATCTTAATTAACAAATCTATTACAAAATTTAAATTCTTTATTGTATTTTAAGAATCTTAGCTACTCTTTCTACTTTTTATTTATTTTACAATTTTACTTTATAATTATTGTAATCTTTTTCTTTTAATATTATTAGTTTTAAAATAAATTCTTAGTATATACAATAAATTAAATACCAAACTAACCTTTTATATATTATTATTAATGTTTAAATCTAGATAAGCCTTGGCTATTTTAGTTAATTTAGATTATAAATAAATTAGTTTAAACTTCTATTCTTTTTATAATATTTTAAAAATAGATTTATACTTTATATAAAAAATCTTAATTTAATATTCAATAAGAACAAAATCATGACTTTACTATTAATATTAAAAAAAAAATATTGTAAAGTAGTAACTAATTAGAAAAAAATAAACAAAATTAGGCCTATAGATAAAAAACAAAATAAAAACATATCTAAAAATAAAATAACTAACAGATTGGTATATAAAAAAAATATATAACAAATAATCAAAACTGAACTATAAAGATAAAGAAAAAAAAAATAAAAAGAAAATATAAGAATTATGATTAGATTTAATTGTTGGTTTTATAAAAAAAAATAAAGCTTTTTTTTACAGTTTTAATAGTTAATTTGATATATAGTAATAAGTTAATAGAAATTAAGCAAATTACCTTATTATCAGAGATGGGGTTCTATAGCCTAGTGGTCTAGGCACTCCTCTCTCTACAGACAAGGTTAATGGTTCAATTCTAGCTGGAGGCAAAACTCTGTAATCTATGGAAATATATGTAAAATCCTGTGGCTAAGTTCATATGATTAGAAGATTGATGTATAAGGAAGTTTTTAGAAAGAAGTTTCCTAATATGGAGAGTTGGTGCTTGATGCGAAAAAAGCAGAAAACATATCAGAAATAAAAGAAGGCACACTAGTAAATGATATGGCAAACATAAAAGGAAACTATAAGAAAGGAATAAACTTACTGAAATTTGAACACCTCTGGCACTAATACCAGTTTCAGTAAATATGAAATACATTGAAGTTGAATAAATCTAAGAGGTAATCTTGGTACCATACTTAGTAAAGTTTGTGTCAAGAATGAATCGAGAGCTATGGATACTCAGTAATATCTAATAGGGTGTTACCTTAATATAAATAGTAACCAGATAGTTCTAATCTGAGATGTCACTAAATTGGTAATATAAGGCTTGCATATATATGCAATAGTATTGAAAATCAGAGACTTTAAATAGAAAACTTACAGCTAAGTTTCAGGTATGACAATTAGTAGGCAACCTGTAGGCAGAACTTTTAAATAGACAATGACTAAAGTTATATGTGTGACTAATTGTAGCCTTATTGATAGACTTTGTATACAATAATGTAATCATATATTATCCTAATAAAGACATACAGGCAAGATGCCACTTTCAAAACCTTAAAAAAAAAAATTACCTTACTATCTTAATACAATACATTATCTTAATATACTCCTATATCTAATTTTTATGAATTTATACCAAGCTGAATTACTAATACTAATACTAAATAACAAGCTTTTTATTATATCTAAACTATAGAAAATATCAAAAAAATTTAAGAACAAATAAATTAGCAAATTAATCTCAGATGCTCTAAACTTCAAATCAATCTTAAACTTATAATCAATAGTATACTCAACTGTTACAAGAATCCAGTAAAATTCAACAATATCAAAATACTAAATAACACTATTACAGATTCCAAACTAATTAAAGAACATATTTAACATTATTTTAACAACTGAACTGCTTACAGACTTATTAATAATCATGAATTCAATACTAACTAATCAGAAGAATATAAACCAAAAGTCACTACTAGTTTAGACTATTATAATTTAGTCTTGACTAAATTTTTATTAGATGAAATTACCAGAACTCTTAATCAACTTTCTAATAACAAAGTATATAAACTATCTGAATTAGCTATAAAATGCTTAAACAGGCTGGTTCTACTTTTCTTCAAGCAATAGTCACTCTTTTTAATTAATGCATTCAAACTTCTTATATACTAAAACAATAGAAAAAAGGTCACATCTTTCCAATATTCAAAAAATCTATCTTTAATAGAAATCTTTCTAATACAAGACCTATTAGTCTTGTCAAACATATTAAAAAATTATATACCAAACTTCTTACTAATTGCCTTAATTTAATACTTACATAATATCATATTTTATCCTCTTACAACTATATTGCTTTATCTGGCAATAGCACTTCGATTCTTATATATATACTTAGCAATATTATCAAAAATGCTAGATGCAACAATAAACAATTATGATTTCTGTTTTAGAACATGAGCAAAGCATATAATTCTGTAATTTAGAACTTTTCATAAAGTTTTTTAAACAAATATCAATGTCTCAAACTCTTATTAATATATTTACTAATCTTCTTACTAATCACCAAAGCTAGATTATATCTAATTTTGGTCTTACTAATTTTTATTTAGTTAAAAATGATATAGATTAAGAAAAAACTATAACTTAAAAATCTACTATAATCCTTTAATTCATAAAATTACCTTACAATTTTTAAATTATTCTTTGTTTGCATCTTAAATATCCAACTTATATTCACTTTAAACCCAAACTTTAAAAACATCTATATTAGTTTTAGCCTATATGGATGATACTTTCTAGATTGCACAGTCCAAAAATAAGCTTAATCTTATAACTAAAACTGCCATATTCTTCTATCAAATGGCTAATTTCCAGATTAAACCAATATAGTTTATTCTAATTACAAACTTCTTTATTATATTTATGTAGTTTTCTGGATCTCTAATTTATTCTATTTCTAAAAATTAACTTTTTAAGTTTCTTGAATGTTAGTTTATACTTAATAACAAACAATCTTAAACTATTAAACTAATAAAAGAAAAGGCTTATAACCTTATTAATATTGCTAGTACAAAGAAAATTATCAATAAACAAATTGCTTATATTATTAATATAGTAATCATTCTAACCTTGGAGTATAGATTACATCATATTATTCTTTCTCACATTACATGTAACCAAAACCTATTCAAATATCTTACTGTAGCAAAACAAAAGTTTCATCTTTCCAAATTTATACCAAATAGCACAATGCTTAACTTATATTTATATAATATTTATAATATAAAGGATATTCAACTTTAGCATCATATCTTAATAAATCAACAACCTTAACCTTCTTGGCATTATAACCTGAATCAGACTCCAACAACTATAAAATAACTCATAGTCTTCTATTAATATTTTATTTTATCCTAAAACCAATTATTAATGACTCTAATAAATACTTATTAAACTTAAAAATTATTTAACTTTATATTCATCTTGGTTTAACAATTTAGCTAATTCTAATTTGATATAACCTTATACAATTAGTAATAAAGGCCAGTTATTATAATCAATCTTATCTCAGCATTCCAAATACCCAACCTTCAAAAAGCAACTCAGACAATTAAATATTATATATCTTAAACAACTTTGCATAGCTAATAACAGTATCTTATTAAACTGAAAAACCTTTTACCCAGACTTCTATACTTGCTTAAAGGAAGAAAACCTCTTTAGTTTTCTTACTTAGAAGACAAAATTCTAGCATACTCTTATTACCAAAATATATTAACATACTATCAATCATCTGGTTATAATTCTCATGCCTATTATATTATTAATATATCTAAAAAACTTACAAATTCTATACTTTGATTACTTTTATATTACAATAATAAGATTATTATTAGAAAAATATGAAAATAATTTTCTTTATTTAATTATTTTTTTTTTAAATATTAATGGTGAGGTCATGCCTTTAACTTTATTGAAATTTAATTGAAGTTTTTACAAAAAAAAGCTTGCTTTTAAATTACATATGAAGAATAAAGACTCAGACATATAATCTGTGATCTAAACCTACAAGAGTGGTCAAGGCTTATTTAGATTTGAATATTAGTAATAATATAAGAGAGAGAAATATGATATTTAATTTATTGGATAGTCCAAAGGTCAATTTTGGTAATAATTTGTGGTACTGAGATAAAAGGTAAACTGAAAGAAGAACTATGAGTTAAATTTGTAGTAAGTGTATTTTGGAACTGTGCAGAATGTGAAATGCAATATGGAATCCATATTTGTTTGTATATTTGTTGGTTTAAATAAAAGAGAAGTTTAATAAAAAGAGAGTTAACTGTACAGTATAAAATAGAAGTATTATAAATAGTAGAAATAAGGTCAATAGGAACTAGACCAGATAAAGTGAAGATAAGAGATGACATATGTAAGAAGTTATGCAGTTTAAAGCTATTAAGTGTGAGAATTTCTTGATATAAATTAGAAACAAGGTTGGAAGACATGTTAAGAGCAGTAGCATTTAAAATGCAATTAAGAGAATTAGAGATTAAGTGATAGATTGTTTGGGTAAAAAAACAAAGAGTCCAGTATAATGGAAAACTAGTTTGGTTGCATTGGTAACAGAGAGGAGAGTAAGAGAAGTTACATTTGTGAAGAATGTAAGAAACAGGTAGTTCATCTAAGAGAATTTTAACATGAAAGGTTTTTAGAATAGAGAAATAAAAACTGTAAGCAAAATTAGAAACCTTTTGATTGTTATTAATGTAAAGCCAAGTGGCTTTTCAGTTAATATTAGAAGCAATAGTGGACCATTGTTGGAAATAATGGTGGGATGTCCAAAATGTTATAATGTAAGCTTAACAGATTGTACAAATAGATCATCAAATAGGAATTTCAATAGAAAATTGGTCAATGAATGGAGTATAGGCAGGATTGTAAGGGTTGTTAGTTAAAAATATTAAAAAAGATAGTATTTGATGGCTACAAGCAAGTTGGTCAGCAAGATTATTAAATGGATCATCTTGGTATGCAATAACTTTGTAAAAAGTAAGCTGAATGTTGAATAAATTAATAAAGTTGATAAGGGTTTGCCAAATAAAGAAGTATGAAGTATAAGTATGAGAAAGTTTGGATGCTAATAAGTAGATATTATAATATTGGGAAATAACAAATTGTGAGTTTGTAAAAATATGAACAGAACAGTTTCTAGGAGCAGTTATAATTACTAAAAGAATAGCAAGAATTTCAGCTTTAAAGAAGCATAGCCAGAGTTTAATTGTGTCTAAAATAAGTGAATAGTTGCAGAATTATTGACTTGAACCCAATCTATGTCTATAGAGCATTGGGAGGTACCAAGCTCAATAACAGAACCATCAGTATAAAATAAAATAGTAGTTAGATTATAGTTGAAATTAGCAATAAACTGTAAGCTATCAGTAAGTAATCAGACTAAAAGATGTAAAGTAATTATTGTAAGTTAATTATAGTGAAGAATGTGGTGGGATATGTAAAGGATGTCAGATAGCTACAGAGTATGCAATATCAAGAAAGTTGGCATGTAAGTTAAGAGTTTTGTCAGTATTAATATGGCAAAATAGTTTTGTAGCCAGGTTTGTAGAAATAAAGATAGTGCATTTGTTGGCAATTGTATTAGAATTAAGATAACATCCAGAGCATAATGTAGTAGTTAAGAGGGGAGTAGAATATAGGTTTGAAAACTGAAACTGATATATGCAGTGCCAGTGTGTAATGAGAATAAGGCCTGTAGGAGTATTATGTCTTCTGGCCTTGCCAATACTTATTTAGTCATTAAGAACAGTAAATAACCAGAGTTTGGTATTAGAGGTGAAGTGGCCAGTGGTATAAGAAAAATAGTTTGTTTGAAGCAGGTTAAAGTGATTATATAGAGTATGTTGATAAGAATAACTTGTTATAATATTTGCAAAAGTAGTAAACCATTAAGGTACAATACTTTTAGGAAGCTTGTTTAATCTAGAAGAAATGTGTTTTTAGTATAATAAGCATGAATTATCATATGTAGTAAGTTGATCGAGAAAAAGTAATTTGTGATATCTAGGTTACTTTTTGAAAATAGAATATTTGAGATAAGAGGAAAGAAGAGATTCAAGAGAGATAACTCCATCATTTAGTGTAAATAGAATGTTATAAGTTGAATTAGTAGAAAATGTCAAGCCAATATATTTGATAAGCTGGATAATTTTAAAGTTTGTAGTTAGATGATTAGGACTGTCAATAATAGGATTAGAATGTAAGAAGATACTAGTAGAGAACCAAAGGTTGTTTTGTAGCTATTGAATTTGGATACAGGTTGATGTGTCTAATAGGTCAGGATTATTAAGTTATTTAAGAAGGTTAGGAATATGGTGTTGTAGTTGGATATCCCAGATGCGTTTGATGTTGTAAATTTGGAAATATAAAAGGGTACTAGAGAGTATTGTATAACAAAGTTTAGCTTTAAGTTTAACAAGGCTAATATGCTAAGTAAAGATTTTATTGCAGATAGGCTGACTAACTACAATGTTTTAAAGATGATATTTAAGAGTAAGAATGATGACTGTATTAATAATGTAATGAGTATGTGAGTTAGTAATACATTTGGTTTTAGCAATTTGAATAAGTTGAGAGAATTCAGCAATATGCAGGTTTGTTTGTTTAGATTGCCTATTATCTAAAGTAAACCAGTAATCTAAAAATTTAAAGGGTTGTTTAGGAAAATATAATAAAAGAAGATGATTATTGTAAGAGATAAGGATGTAGTAAGGTGGAGGATTATTGGTAACTAGGATAGATTTTGAGGGGTTGACTTGAATGTTAGCTATAGTATAAAATGATTCAGCTATAGATAGTATATTGAAAAGCTTAGTTTGTGATGAAGTAACTTAGAGAATGTTATCCATATATGTCAGAACAAAGCATTGTTTTGTAAAGTGTTGAGTGTTTAAAGTTTGAGATTAGTAGACCAAGAGGATTGTAAAATATAGCCAGGTACTTGTGCATGTATATATGAAATGAGTGGATCATAATATATGTATTATAATAAAGAGATAATGGTTTCATCTTGGTCAATGCCATTGTGAACAGGATATAAGGGAGTAAAGCCAAGATTAGTAATGACTTGGCTATGATAATCAGTTAAAAGATCAGAAAGAATATTAATAATGGATGAAAGAAGTGCCAAATGAGAGAATAAATGTTTAAAAAGAGTGAAGTTAACAAAATTATATGCTTTACTCATATCTTGTGAAAGTAGCCAAATATTCTTGTGATTGCAAGTAGCATCTTCAATAAGATTATTGAGGATATAAATAAGAATTGAAGTGCTATTATTAGAAAATGCAACATAATTAAAAGTTGAGAGAATAGAATTAGAAGTGAATATAAAGCTTAGTCTGTTTATAAGAATTTTTGGTATATAGTTTGCAAATATGTTCAACAAGACTAATAGGTTGCATAAGGTTAAGGTTACCATCAAAAAAGTTATGTTTAGGAATAGAATAAATTCTGTTATATTTCTATTGCTTAGGGATTCTGTTTTCAAGAAGGCAACAGTTAAAGAGACTAGTAATAGCAGAAGTGCATTCAGAGCTAATATATTTAAGCATTTCATAACTAATGCCTATAGGACTACAGACTTTGTTGTTAGGAAGCTAAGTGAGAGTTTGAGAAAGTTCTTTATTTGTAATAGGAGAGTTCAAAGATTGGTACCAGGTTGGATCAATATGAGGCAATAGAAGGTAGTATTGTTGCCAAAAGGTATTAAAAAGAGTTTTATCAATAGGTCTAAATGCAGTCTAGTTATGAAAATATGATTGAACATACTGTTTAATGAGTAGTAGGTCAGTTATAAGCTCATTAGACAGTTTTATATTAGAGAAATAAACAGGTTGATTGTAATGGTTAAGAATGCTGTTAATGGCTTAAGTGGTATGTGTTGTAATGGTAATACATCTTTTGTCAGTGGCTTTATTAATTTGTTGTTAAAGTAAAAGAGAGTTTTCAAGATGACAAGCATAAAAGAGTTGTTTTTAGATAGAGTAAGCATGTTGAAGCCATGGTTGAGTACAAGATGGGTTGGTGGAGTTAAGTGGTTAAAGGTTACATTGAGACTATTTGTTAATATAAAAGATGTTTTAATTGATGTTGAAGATGTTAGAATATTGGGTGAGTTTTTTAACAAGTTTGATAATATGACCAAGTTTTTTAAGTGATAGATGTAATAGAATACTGTGAGGTGAATTTTGGTTGTTGTAGTTACATTTACAAGAAACTTTATTACAGATAGTATAAGTAGCAGAATAGATAATAGAGCTTTGAATTTTGTGCCAAGTTGTTTTAATGCTTTTATTAGTTACACTATTGGTAGAAGTTTTGTATAGTAAGAGTTGTTGAGATAAGGTATCTGCAAAGGATTCCTAGTTCTCTGTAGACATAGTCTTGTAATTGAAGATACAGTGACTAATACCAATATGTTTACATAAGGGTTTACTATAGGCATGTGAGAATGTTCATATGGAAGAAAGAATTAGATGATCACTAAAGATCGAGGTTTGGCTATTATCAAGACTATAAGAAAGAAGAAATTGTATATTAAATTAGTCAGTCCAAATGTAGTCAATATGACTACTGCTAGTATTGTTAGACCAGATAGAGTGTTTGTTGTTAAGATGAGCTCCAATATCATACATATTGGTGTTGTTAAGAAAGTTAATAAGTTTGTATTTAGAAAAAGAACTGTGAGTATTATTTTTTTTTTTTTTGTGTTAAGGTGAGGCCTTGCTTATATCTTTATTAGTAATTTTAGTTGTACATATTAATATACTATATATTAAGAATA
>CAJVQA010002853.1:0-20900 GCA_910591915.1 Cetraspora pellucida | reverse complement strand
TTCAAACCATTCATTAAAATGACTAAGTGAGTTTTTAAGTGATGGTATATTATATTTGTCAAGGAAAAGAGATTTCGAGAGGTTAAAATTCAGTTTGATATTGAAGTGGTTATCCATTTTGATAGAAAGATATTGTTGTTCTTTATCAAAATCAGTAACTTCAGATGTTATTATAAACCTTTTAAGTCTAAGTTTAATATCTTCAGCAAATTTTGTATAGTTGATTGCTTGATAGTTATTAGAAAGATATAAATGTAAATGAGCGAGATTGAGATAAAATTGTAAGCGGTTTTCAGTTTTAATTGGTGGAATTGTTGCAGAAGAGTCAAATATTTCAGAATAATTGAGTTTAGTAAAGAAGACAGTTGTGAATGTATGAATAAGTTTTTTAAGACTTTCTTCTAAAATGTTGAAAGGAATTGTTGCAACTTTATCTGTTTCAGAATTATGTTTTTGGATTAGGTCAATAAGAATTTTGGTCTAGTACCAGCCATTTGTCTAATCAATAAATTGAAACTAGCTTTAAGTGCATCTTTAGTTTCTGTAACTTCTTTAAGGACTTTACCAGGATAAAAATTATATAAGTGTTCTTTAAGAAAGTTAAAGAGTTGACATGATATTTCAGTTTCTAATTTTGTATGGTTTTGCATTTCATCGATGACTGGAAAATTTGCTAACCAGTCAAATGATAGGTTAAGTTTAGGTCTTGCTGCTTGACTATAGGATTGTTCATTAGGTTTTTGGTGTTGTTGTTGTTATTCATTATTATTTGTTTCATCTGTAGTAGAAATAAGAGGTATAAGTTTAGAACTAAGAGGATTTTTGGTAATAGGTTGTTTTTGATATGAGTTTTGTTGTTTTTTGTTGATTTTGTTGATTTTGTTTTGCTTTAATAATCCTAAGAATTTTTTGAAAATTAAAATTTTCTCTTCTTTAGATAATATAATAAATTTGATTACAAGAGCAGTTTGGATTTGTGTAGGAGTAAGTGGTTTGGTTTGAGTAATAGGTTTAAGTTTAAGTTTATGAATGCATTTAGGATGTGCTAAAAATCCTTTGATAATAAGAATGGATTTGTCGAGAAGTGAATGTATATTGTTTTCTAGGAAAGCACATAAGATGTTTTTATTTTGATAAATAATACAAGTATATGCATGATGAGAATATGCTTGGATTTGAGGAGTTTGTTTTGAACTAGATGAGATTCCTTGTTGAGTTGTAGAATAGTTTAAAGAGAATGATAATGGGGGAACTGTAGTTGTTTTTGCAATAGGTGATTGAGGGATAATTTCTTTAAGTTGTTTAACTTGTTTAGGTGTGATATCAATATCCATATACGTCAATTTTTGAGAAAAAGGGGGAGGAGTAGTTTGTCTAGGTGGGATGTTAAGATTGCTAGAAGTGAAAAGAGTATGAAATTTTTGACAGTAACAGTGGACAATAGTAGGTTGAGTAGGAGTTTTAAAGTAATGAAGAGATTTGGTGATATTGTATTCGGATAGATAAATGCGAATGGCATCACTTTAAGTTATGTAGGTTGCACTTCTCTAATCATTATACTATAACGATCATTATACTTGTTATGGAAATAGTCAAGATTAAAATAATCTGGCTCTTGGGAAGTCAAGGTAGGCATTCTGTTTGATAGAGAAAGAAAAATACTACAAATATACTTAAGGATGAAAGTTAATGTTACTTAATAAAATTTTTTGTTATTAAGTATTGAAGTTTTTAATATATAAGATTTATAACAGTAAGGGTTGGCTTGACAGGGGTATGATGTAATACTGTGACTACTGTGGCTGCTGCGGCTTTGTGTAACCTTAAGAACAATTTTGTGTAACCTATATAGTACAAGGTGTAGCTGGTGTGGCAAGTGTGACTTAATGTAACAATTAGTTACACATCCCAAAAAAGCCTTGTAATAGTGTACAAAGTCAAATTAGTAAAAGAAGAAAAACCAATAGGAAATTGTATGCTATTTTAAGTAATATTAATTGGTTTACTATGAAAACGATTGTAGTAATGATTTAATGTTACACTAAAATCGTGCAAGAGAAAAAAAGTTGGAGGTAGATGAAAAAAAATTTTTTAAGGAGTTTACAAGAGAATTAAAGCTATTTTTTAAGATATCTCCATTAATATTAGGCCTATTTAGTTCGTTTAGACTTTGTTTTGGTCGGAGAAATGAGCTCTATAACTTTTCTTAGGACTATAGATTAGTTTGTAAAGCTAGTTATAGAGAAATAATTAAAGAAAGAGTTTAAAAGCCCAAAGACTGTTATTGCAGTATTAAACTGCGAGTTTGAGAGCTATCTCTTTAAAACTTTCAAAATATATGTAAAATTAGTAGCTGAACAAGTTTACTTAAGACGCCAAAGTTAGTTATCTTAATATAATAACCAGATATTAACGATTTTAGTACTGATGAATTTTTAGTTATTTTGTGTAAAAATGATTTATGGAAAGAGTTTTTTGATATATATTGATTATATGCTATATATCGATTTATATCTATATATAAATTTTGTTGATGTTGGTACTAATTGCAAATAACATCAATCTGCAATATCATTTTGACAATGCTGAGGAGGAATTCATAGTTGTTTTATATAAAAAGAAAAAAGATAAGAAAGCTTTCACAAAACAAAAGGCTGAGCCAATCAGAAAGGCTTTATACAGAAATCCTTATAATGAAGTACAGAACTTTCAGATCTAAATTTGTATTACTATACAATTTTTTCATAACCAATTATATTAAATTCAAAATGACAACTTTTAATGTAAAAAGGTTGAACAATCAACAAAAACAATAAAACACTTTAACTCTTTTAAAATCATATAAACTAGACCTTATCATGCTATAAGAAACAAATCTAAATGATGAAAATACACAAAACTTTCTTAAAAACTAATGGATGTTTGACTCTATTTGGACAAACAAAACAGCTATACTTGTAGACAACAAAGATATAACTTTTAAAAACATTGAAATAAATCTAAATAATAGAATAATCACTACCAACTTTAAGTACAAAAAGCTTACATTTCAAGTTTTCAACATATATGTTTCACCTAGTCCAGGAAACAGAAAACTCTTTTTTGAAAAATAGTCTTCTTATATTAAAGAAAATACTATTAATATTATCAAAAGTGACTTCAATACTAACCTTTATTTAGAAAAGATAGAATTAGTAAGGCAGTTCTACAATATGACACTACAAAAGCACAACTTCAAGATCTTACTAAAAATTTATTAGATTTCTCTAATTTTGCAAAAACAAAGCCTTTCTATACCTTTTTTCAGAAATCTTAAGGCAATTAAACTATGGCTACATATTTGAACTATATTTTTATTGACAAAAATAATACTTACTTAATCTTAGAAGTTAATACAAAATTTGAAAACTCAGATCATCTGCTGGTTGAGTGCATCCTAAACTTTAATTTTAAAGACAAAGAATCTCTCTCTGAAGGTTTGATAAAAGGAATAAAAAACTAAAAAAAGAGATATTAGATAAAATCTTAGATTTAGAAAATGTGAAAGATTGGAACTTTCACAAAGTACATATACAATCTATTATTAGAGCCTTTAGAAAACCAAGAGTAACAAAAAACAAAATCACAAAACTAAACAAAAACATTACTCAACTAAAAGAAAGACTAGTACATAATTCTGAAAACAGCTATCTATATTTACAAATCAATATGCTAAACTCAAACCTTTAGGAAGAACTATTTCAGTTTGCTGAAAAGTGGCAAACTCGTTTTAAAGCTCAATAGATTGAACAAGAAGAAAAATCTACAAAATACTTCTTCACCAGATATAAAACAAAAAAAGCTAGCTCTGCATTAAAGGATATTAAAGATCCTAAAGCTTTACAACAAACAAGAGAAAATACTCTTTGTTACATAAGAGAAAAATATGCAAAAATTTATAAAAAAAGAATATAGTTATCAGCTTAGCAGAAAAAATTACTGAAAACCTGCTGCAAGTTTTCTCTGCATATAACTCATTACTTATTCAAGAAATCATATAAGAGGAAATCAGCAATATTATTAAAAACCTTCTAAACAATAAGGCTCCTAGTACTGATGAATTAACATATATGTTTTATAAACTTACTGAAAAATCAATAACACCAGTTCTTTATGATGTCTTTAATCATGCTCTTAGCTCAGGAGTCATGCCAACTTCTTGGTGTAAAAGTTTAATTTTATTAATACTAAAAAAAGCAAAAAATATTGAAGTGTAAACAACTAAAGATCAATATCACTAGTTAACAGTGATGCCAAACTTTTTATAAAGATCTTGGCCAATTGTCTTAACCTTATATATGAGAAGATAGTATTTCATCAACAACATGGATTTATTAAAAACAGATCTATTACAGATGTGGCTCTTGATATTAATACTACTCTGAGAAACCAAGTAGATTTTTCTAAACAACATTGGCTACTTTTTATTGATCAACAAAAAGCATTTGATCATATTAATCATGATTTTTTAGAACTAACTTTGAAGAATATGAACTTCAATCACAAATTTATAAGTCTAGTATATAATTTTTTCTCTAATTAAGAGGCTCACATTATAGATACTAGAGCTATCTCCAGACCACTTAGAGTAGAAAGAGGTGTTAGACAAGAAGATTATCTTTCTCTACTTCTTTATATACTAGCTTTTGAGCCTCTTATAAGAAACCTAAAAAGACAATTACAAGGTATAAAATTAGAAAATCAGTTTTTAAAACTTTTGCTTATGCAAATAATTTAATAATAGGAATCAGGTCTTTTATGAACTAGGACAAAACTATAGCAGCACTAAGCCTATATAAGGCAGCTTCAAATGCAAAAATTAACAGAACTAAAACCAAATTAGCTCTTTTTACAACTATAGCTTAATGAATAGAACTTACTAATGAAAACTAATTTATCAAATTAGAAGAACAAGAAAATGTTACTATTTTGGGCTATAACATTCTTACTAATGAACAATCAAAGAAAGATCTTTGGCCTACTACTATTAACAAGCTAAAGAAATTTCTAAACTAGCTTCTAAACAGAAACCTCTTCTTTAAAGAGAAAATTTTAATCACAAAGTTACTTATCTTATCTAAAGTCTGGTAGTCAGCATATATATTACCTTTAAACAGAAAGCAGATGGCAAAAATTAATAAAGCTATAACTCTTTGGATCAAGAGTACTTCATAGATGCTGCTCAGATACTTAATCTTTTAGTAATCAATAGAGTTAGCAGATCTTCAAGCCTCAGTTATTAAAAACATACTATATGCCTACTTAATAACAGTTTAAATAAGACTTCTTATATTCAATGCCATATGGGCAACATACAAAAAAAATAAGATACAGTCAATACTCAGTGATAGAAGAAACCTTTCTTCTATTCAAGCTTTAAATTAGGCAATACAAGCACAAAAGCCTAACCTACAGAATAGAAACTCT
This sequence comes from Cetraspora pellucida, assembly GCA_910591915.1. NCBI lineage: Eukaryota > Fungi > Glomeromycota > Glomeromycetes > Diversisporales > Gigasporaceae > Cetraspora > Cetraspora pellucida. Next base: position 15,434 of record CAJVQA010002853.1, on the reverse strand, counting down.
ATTTAAAGACCTAGGCAAGAATTAAAAACAAGGTCTTACATACTTCTAACTAGACTTGAAATAGTAATAAAATTAGAATTAGAAAACTTAAAAAAGATGAACTTTTAGTTAAAAAAATTTTGAAACTCTTAAAAGAATCTTCTCACCTATTGACTATATCACAAACATCTTTGCAGATGTCTCAGCCCACTTGGCTTTCTTTGAAGTCTATCTGTAACAAGAAAAAAGATATATTTTGGTGCCTTTTCTACAGAGTGCTCCTATTTGGTTATCAATTAAGACACATTGGATCATCAGAAACAGAGAACTGTACTTGGTGCTCAGAAAAAGTACAAACTATAAAACATTTTGCTTTAAAATACCTTTATAGTATAATTATCTAAAAGAAAGCATACAGTTTTTTTAATATTAATAAGGAAATACCTATACTATCCTCACTTGAAGATATCTTTTAAGCCTCTAACAATATCTGTTCTCAGGCTCTAGCAGCTTTGACCTGGTTACATATTAATGCAATCTATGAAATATGGTATCATTATATTTCTGTAAAATGAGAAAACTCAGATACACCTCTTAACTCTTTAAACTCTCTTATTAAAAATCACATTTTAAAAGAAATATAAATTCTAAAAAACAACTCCTTTAGTACTAGATCTAAATCTTTTAAACTAATATATAAAGATCTAAAAAGTAACTAAGTCTTTTATAATATCTTAATAAAAGAGTGCCATCTGTGTTCTTAGTTATAATAATAACAGAAATATTTCAAAAAAAATAAAATAAGAACATTCAATTAGATGCTCAGATTTGTAAACTCTCATTAACTTGTTGCAAAACTATACACTTTGTATTTTATATACTATTCAAGTAATTTATTATAAATTTAGAATAACTTTAAAAAAAATTATGAAACTGAGTTTAAATTTATATGCAAATTTAATTATATATATAATTATAATGCTGATAATTATTATTTTTTTTAGTTTAAAGTGGCAATCTTGCCTGTGTGTCTTTATTTTTTTTTGATATTAAGATGACCTATTTGGTCTTTTAATTTTATTAATAACTTTTATGATAATATAATTCTATAGACCATTACAGGAATGCATACAATTGACTACATATATAACTTTTCTATATTACCTATTTAAGAAGTTTGCCTGAAGGTTTTTTACTAATTGCTGTATCTAACATTTCTACTTAGGTGTTCTACTTTAAATCTTTTGAATTTGCAGTCTATGTTAATATTACTGAGTTATATTCAGATGCTCAGATTATTGTTTCAATTTTAGAACTATTTTATCCTTGAGGCAACTCTTCAGAGTCTTCTGTACTTATTTTTATAGCTGATTTAGATATTGATATAGCAGAACTAACACTTGCAGTTAAAGTTATATTATTTAACTGCTATGCTCTTATAGAGTTCATACAGACCCTAGTATCTACTTTATAGCATAATCTTAGTACTTTAGTATATCTTAGCTTTTTGTTTAGTCTTTTATTCAAACTTCCAATTCAGATAGTCTGTGTAAAACTATGATTAGTCTATTAGTATATTAGGTCAATCCAATATTCTTTTCCTCTGATTCATTCTAATAATCTAGTTGGTAGTACTTCTGAAACTTCTAATCTAAAGGTTCTTACCTGTCTAGATACTACAATTAGGTACTATGACCTTGGTATCTATTTTTTTGAGCTAATCTTTATAGTAGAGCTGTTAAAGATTTAGCTATCTTTTTATTTAGATCTTCCTAAATGAACTTTTTGTTATACAATTTTAATAAATTTACATAGCCACAAGAACTTATCTAGTGTTTGCATTGTCTAATTTGTTAGTTTGCATTTTTTTGTATAACTAATTATATAAATGCTTTATAATCTGTTAGTTATGCTAATATGACTATCATTACACAGATATTCTAACTTAATTATTAGTAATAGTTGCTATAATATGAATATTAAATAAATGATTATTTAAATTTTTATTATCAATATAATTAGGACATCTAACCTACCACTTGAGGGGTTGACAACCTGATCACTTTACTAGGTCATCACACTTTATATATATTTTTATTTAATAATATATGATTACATTTTTATATACAATAATCTATCAATAAAAGTACAATTAGCTATATATATAACTTTAGTCATTATCTAATTAAGGGTTATGTTTATAGGTTACCTACTAAATATCATATCTGAGACCTGCCTTTAAATTCTTTTAATACTATTTGCATATATGCAATATTTATATTATTATTAAGTAACATATTAGATTAAAGCTATCTAATTACTATTTATATTAAAGTATCACTTTATTAAATATTACTAAGTATTCATAATTCTTCAAATTTACTCTCAATACAAACTTATTAATTATGGTACCAAGATTAACTCTTAGATTTTATTCAAATTTAGTATATCTTATATTTACTAAACCAATATTAGTATAAAGATGTTTGAATTTCAATAAGTTTATTCTTTTTTTATAGCTTCTTATTATGTTTATTATATTATCTACTAGTATATTTTATCTTTATTTTTGATATATTCATTACTTTTTTTACATCAAGTGCTAACTTTTTATATTGAAAAACTTTTTTTAAGAACTTCCTTATATACTAATATTTTATTTATATAAACTTAGCCATAGAGCTTTGTATATATTTATATGCTTTCATAGATTACAGAGTTTTTATCTTTAGCTAAAATTGAACTGTTAATCTTGTCTGTAGAGAGCGAGGCATCTAGATCACTAGGCTACAAAATCCCAATCTGATAATTATTATTTTTATATTATATTTAAATAATTAATTTTAATTAAAATAATTTTTTTTGCTTTTATTCTAACATTATTAGTTGTATTATATAATATTAAATAAAGTACTTAAGTATTGCAATAATTATTATTTACATAAAAAATCTGAAAATTTTTTAAAAAAAAAAGTTCTTGTAATAAGTGCTTAGAGCAAGCAAAAACAAATTCAAAATAGTGATATAAAAAGAGAAAAAAAATTTTTTTAACACTAAAAAAAATTTTATACTTTTAAATAATTTAATGCAAGCTATATATAACTTTTTAGTTTTAATTTTAGAACTTAATAAAAGTTTAGAAGATAATTTTGAATTCTTTTTTAACTATTATATATAAATTTTACAGATTTTTAAGAAAATACTTTATTTGAATCTTTTATTACAAATTAGTTTATTAAAATTGTTCAAGTTAGTAATGAATATCACTATATCTATTATAACAAAATTATATACAAAAATATGAATATAATTAAAAAATTACAAAAACATTTAAATAAAAAAAACAATATAACACAATATCAAAACTTAATAATAATTCAGATTAACTCTTTCTGCTAATCTTAATTTTATAAAAGTGAAAAAAGAATACATTAAAATTTACTCAAAATTTATTCTAAAAAACATATGTTTTGCTACTAAAAAAAAAAAAAAAATTCAAAAACAGCATAAGTTTAGTAGAACAACTTTTTAGAGAAACTGCTTATCAAAAACATCAAAAGATTTTCTTAAAAATTTTTAAAAAATTTTTAGAAAAAATTAAAAACTAGCTGTAATTCTAAAAAACTAATTGATTAATGTATAAACAAACTACAAAGTAAACAATCACTTAAGTTAGAGTAAACAACAAGTAAACAGAGCAATATGTATTCAAGTATTTAAAAAAATAAAATATAATTAGCCAAATAAAGCATTGCAAACAGAAGTATATATAGTTATTAGATTAGTAATTAGTTTAGAATTTTCTAGAACAAAGCTAAATATAAAGTTAAACAAACAACAAATAACAAAAAATAGCAATAACAGAAAGTAAAGATTTGTATAATCTAAATCAAAAATCAATAACAAAAAAGTACATTTGCTTAAACAAACAAAAAAATCATATTGCAAAAATAGATATAGATATAGTAAACTTCTTAGATGCAAGTGATCTAATACAGATATATATTATAAGAGTCTTAGTAGACAAATATAGAGAAGTGTACAGAAATTACTAAGAAAAAATTACATCAATAAAGGAAAGTATTTTAATTAACCAAGAGAGAAAAGAAAAGAAAAACAGCATGTAAGATGTGACATATATTAGTAAAGAAAAAGAACAAAATATAGAGATAAAAATAAAGCTTGACTTTTTAATATTACAGCTTGTAAGTCAAGAGACTTGTGCAAAAAGAAAGAATTAATAACAAAAAAAAATTGATGGCTCTAATAAGAAAAAATAAAAAAAATTAAACAACAAAGTAGTAGAAAGTGAATTTTATTAAAACAAAGATAAAATAGAGCTAGAATCATCAATAACATAGTTAATAATTCAGAAAAACAGTCTTAAACAAAGGCATTTAGAAAAAGAAATAGAAATAATAAACAAAAAAAGAAAAGATAAAGCTAAAAAACAAGTAAAAGTTTTTTTAAATGAAACAGAAAAAGAAATACTTGAGAATTTAGATGAATTAAATATTGAAAATAAAGTAGCTCTGTTAATAACAGAATGTGATATACATAATCTAGAAACAGAAGAACCAAAGAGACTAATGCTCTTGAGACACAACAACAGAACAAAAAAAAACACAATGATAGAAAAAAGAAAGAATTCAGAAAATTGATTTCATAAAGATATCTACACATTAAGATGAGCATCTAAAGATATAAATAATTCTATATAGTCTACTAAAAATAGATCAAAAAACCTTGAACAAAAAAAGGTACTAAAGTAAGAACAAATACAAAATAAACAAACTAAGTCATAAGATAATTTAATAGTAATATTAACAATTTAGGATCTGCCAAAAAATGCAAAATATAGAAGAGTTATATGTTGTTTAAGTTTCTATAAAAAAACAAAAATACTCAAATAGAGAACTCTAAAAAAACAAAGATAGCATTAGTATAAATTACAGTTTGAAATTAGCAAAGACTAAATCTTCTAACATTAAGCTGATCAGTATATTTCAAAAAAGAATCAATATGTAAAATTATACCAGAAAGATTTGATTCTGAAATGCTAAAAAAAATAAGCAGCATTATAAGATATTTTAAAATCAGCTTTAGAGTCAACTTTGTTGAAACAGCTAAGACCTTTAGAAGTAAAGACATTATTCATATTGAACAATAGTAATAATAACAAAAGAAGTATAGTTATTGTATACTTTGAATCTAAAGAAGATTGCCAGAAAGCAAAGAAAAAAAGTGCTTTTTATTATCATAACAGGTTATTTTAATATAAAGAAAAACAAGTACTAAAAAAAGAAGAAGTAGAGTTAAATAAATTAAACCAAGAAAACACAGAGAAGTATTATAATAAAAAACAAAAAAGAAGATCAAACTTTTAAGACATCTATAACTTTAGATATGAGAAGCTAAAGTTGATTAAATCTGAAATAAATACAAGAAAGAAAGAAAACAAAAAGAAGAAACAAGAAGCAGTACATGGCAAAAAGAAGAAACTTTAATTATGTAACAAATTGAAAAGCATCAAAATATATTGCAAGAAAACTAAAAAAGCTTAACAGTTTAGACAATAGACAGGCAAATTCTGCTTATAGCTTTTAAAAAGCATTCTAGTTAAATCAAAAAACCTTGTTACAAAAAGAATAGATGTTTCAAAAGCATTAATAAATAGTAAAAAAGTTCTTTTTAACTAAGAATTAATATATAAAGAAGCATTACTAATAGAGTTAATTAAAAAAAAACAACTTGGAACTAAACATTGCATGTTATAATATTAATAGAATAAAAAGTAATAGCCACAAAATAGAATTAATATATAAATAGATTTTGGATAATAAGATTGATATACTAGATTTGGCAGAAACAAATATTAGTAAAAAAGAAAATTTTTTTATCTTAAAAGATTTGAACAAATATAGAAGTTTCTGGTCAGATTCAAATGCAATAAGAAGAAAGGCTTAGAGGTTAAAATATTGGTAAAAAAAAGACAAGAAAAACATCTTGGTCAAATAGATAGAGTTAATGAATATATGATAATAGCAAATTTCATATTCAAATAACTGGGACTTATAGTTATGATGATATATATGTCACTTAACAACAAAGAAGAACAAAAAAGAATCCAAAGAGCAATTTAAGAAAGCCATATTAAAAAAACACAAATAGTAATCATGAATAACTTAAACTGCATTATAAATTCAGAGCTAGATAGATCTAGTATTGTAAAATACAGCTTTTTAAAAAAGAACTAATTCTAAAGTGGCTAATTAGACAAAATTTCAAAAACTTTTTTAGAATAAAAAATCTAAGAAATAAGAAATTTTTATGAATGAATAAAAAATTTAGTACAAGAATTGATCAAATTTAAAGAACAGAAGAGCTTGCAAATAGACTTATCAATGCAGAGATTCAAGATATATCTAACTGCACAAATAGTGACCATAGTGTAGCAGTTGCAAGATTAAAATTAAATTATATAACTGCATAGCACAAAGTGTCAAAACTTAAGAAATTAAATCAATATTAAAGAAGTTTTCTATATAAAAAAGCAGTAAAAGAGGATTGAAAAAAATATAAAAAAGAGTTAAACCATATGCTTAAAAACAAAAACTTAATATAAAAAATAGAAAAAAGCAGTTTAAAAAATATAGAGAAGTCTAAAGAAAACTTGGATAAAATATAAGAAGTTATAAGTAGAAGTATATTGGAAGTAGCAAAAAAGACAATACTGAAAAAAAGTTCTAAATACTGCTAAAAACAAAAAAACTAATAAAGCAAAAAAATCCAAATTAACAGAAAGATTAGCTTAGAAAAAAAAACATTAAACTAGATTTGATCTTGAAAAATATAGAAGATTTTAATATTATAGCAAAATATATAAACAAGCAACATAAAACTAATATAAAAAAATTTTAAAAATATAAACAGAAGAAATAATTTCTAATATATATAGCTGATGGAAGATTCTTTATAAAGAAAAGCAGAAGAAATAGAAAGACTAAAGCTAAAAAATAAAGCAAAACATCAAAAGAAAATATCAAATAATTAATAGCAAACAGAAAAAAATTTTAACAAGTCTATTAGACAAAATATTAAATAAAATAAGAATAAACAGACTTGTTGAGCTTAAAGACTTAAATAAAAAGCTAGTAATATACTTACAAGAAGTGCTTGAAATAACCAAAAAGCATTTTTAGTAGCAATTCAAAGTACAAAACTTTTAAAACCATAAAATTAAAAATAAGTAAAATAAAATATATTAGCCAAAAGAGAAAATTATAAAAATTGGTATAAACAGCTTAATTAGAACATTACAGAAAAAGAATGACTAGAAATACTATTAGAACTTAAAAATAATACAGCCTCAAGTATTTTAGAAATCACCTATATGCTAATCAAAGCAGCTAGTAATAAGACTTAAAAAATCTTTAGAAGACTAGCAAAAATATGCATTAAAACAGAATTAATATCTAAAAAATGAAATATATCACAAATTTATTTAATATCAAAAAACCTAGATTGGCAATATAATCTGAGTAATATAAGACCTATAGCATTGCTAGAAATTTTGCAAAAATGCATAACCAAAATATTCACTAAGAGATTAGTGCAAATATTTTGTAAAAAAGATTTTTAAAAATTCTAAATTTTGAAAGATTGCTAGGCAGATCAACAAAAAAGCCAGTATATATTATTAATATAATAATAGAAATGCAAAAGATAACAAAATAAAATTTTGGCTAGTATTACAAGATATAAAAAAGGCCTTTAACTCAGTATTATTAGTAGCACTAAATTTGGCATTTAAAAGACTTAAAATACCAAAAATAGCAATTACCTTTATTTTGAATTTGTTTAAAAATCAATAATCAAAAATTATTATAGATTTAGGAACAACTGCAGTCTTTGAAATTAAAGATAGCATTGAACAAGATGAAGTAATCTTACCTTTAGTATAGAGAATATTCCATGATTTATTATTACAAAAAAGAAAAAATAAAGACAAGTTGTAAAAGCATATGCAAATGATATGACATAGGTTGTATCAAGTAAAGCACAAATAGAAAAAATTATTAAAATAGTAAAAGGTTTCTTTAACTTAAATAATATACAAATTAATAAAAAAAATTCAAACTTATTACAATGTATACTAAAGAAGAAAAAAAAATAGACCAATTTTTTTTAACAAAAAATGAATTCAGAAGAAAAGTAAAAATAATATTATATAATTTTTAGAAATTTGACTAAACTGCAAACTTAATGAATTAATAATAAAATCAAAAACTAAAAAAATAGTATAACAAGGATATGGCGACCTAGTAAAGTGGTCAGGTTGTCAACCCTTCAAGTGGTAGGTTGGGTGTTCAAATCCTATAGACAGTGAAAATTTGGATAATCACCTATGTAATATTCATATTATGGCAACTGTTATTAATGATTGGGTTAGGATACTTGTAATGGCAGTCACACCAGCATGACTGGCAGGTCATAGGGCATCTGTGCAATGTTGAAGTTATATGAAGTAATGCAAACTGACAAATCAGGTAGTGCAAACACTAAATAAGTTCTTGTGGCTATGTAAATCTGTTGAAATTGGATAACAAGAAGTCCATTTGGAAAAATCTGAGTAGAGAGGTAGCTAGATCTTTAATGTTCCTAATGTAAAGACTAACCTGGTGAAATAGATATCCAGGTCTAGTACCTGGTCCTAGTAGCCAAATAGGCAAGAACCTCCAGATTGGAAGTTTCAGAAGTATCACCAACTAGGCTGCTAGAATGAACTGAAGAAAAAGAATATCAGGCTGACCTGATATACTGATAGACTAGTTATAGTCCTACACAAACTATCTGGATTGGAAGTTTGGTAAAAAGGCAAAAGAAAAGGCAAAGGTATACTAAAGTACCAGAGTTATGCTGTGAAGTAGATGCTAGGATCTAAGTGAACTCTACAAGGGCATAGGGTTTAATGATTAGCCCTGATCACAAGTGTTGGTTCTGTCATAGCAATACCTAGGTTAGCTGTAAAAATGGATACAGAAGGCTTTGGAGGTTTACTTTAAGAATAAATTAGTCCTAAGGTTGAGGACAATGATCTGAACATCTGAGATAACTAGTGATGTTAATACAGATTACAGATTCAGAAGGTTTAAAGTAAAACACTCAAGCAAGAGTATTAGGTACAGCAATTGGTAGAAAACCTTTAGGTAGACTTCTTAAATAGGTAATATAGAAAAGTTACACATGTAGCTAATTGTACACTTTTCTGTAGTAGCTTATTGAACTACAATAGCAATATGTAATTAATAAAAGTCAAAAAACCAAAAAGATCACTTTAAAAAAAAATAGTATAACATTTGTAAGAAGCCTAAATCTAAAAAGGCTAACAATTAGTCAAATATTATATATTAACAATATGTGCATTATACTTAAGCTGACCTATATGTTACAAATAACAAGATTATTAAAAAGCATAATAATCAATATATATACACTAATAATTGGCCTGATAAAAAGAAAAATAAAAATTATGTAATCTGTAAGAAATAGTATAATGTATTACAGAAATTTGGATAACCTTAACTTATTATGAGACTAGTTATTGCTTTAGCAAATTATTAGTTTATATAATCAACTTAACATAGCAGACTCAAAAGAAGCAGTAACCAATAGGATACAGAACAGATTAGGGTTGACCTGAATTTTATAAATTGGGTTAGATTTAAATCTAAATTAGGTTCAAATTATAGACCTATTATAAATTAAGTTAGGTTTGGGTTAAACTTATTAAAGTATTAGGTTAGGTTCAGGCTCTGTTTATTAACCTGTTAAACCTGATCATATTTGATATAATTTTAACAAATTTTTACTCAGGTTGCTTCTGAGTTTTGGAACTCAACTAAATTAAATTTTATTGAAGGTAAATTTGAGTTACTAATTTACTTTTCAATATATATAAAATAAATTTATAAAATTTAGCTAATTGATTCTATTTACATTTTCTTTGCTATTTTATCTTTCACTTTGATTCAACTGATTTATCTGATTTATAAAATTTACAAATAAAAGATAGCTGCATGAGATGATGTATTAGAAGTAGAGCTAGTTACTTTCTGCTATGATGGATCTTAAATTCCGCCTACTTTATAATCAGTTTATGTGAAGTTATGTTATAAAATTTTAAAAATATGTTGCAAATTATATGAATCAAATAGAAATATGTAACCACATATGAAATATTTGATTACAGATAAAAATATGCAATTATTTTAAATGCAAACAAGTTTTAAATTTAAAGTACTTTGCTGAAACTTATCATTTTGTAGCATAATTGTTAAGAAATTGTTACTAATTAGTTACATAATTGTTGTGATTTTGTTACGACTAACTTTCTTAATATATAGTTACAAACTCATTTCAATATTGTATCTAAATCACAAATAAATTGTATAATAATCGTAAATGTATTATTACAATATTTTGTAAAATATTGTAACAATTTAGATTTAAAATTGTAACAATATTATTTTAATATTGTTACAATCTTGACAAGAGATTGTAACTATATCTTCATAATAACATTACTTAAATTGTTAAGATACTATAGCGATTTAGTTATAATCTCTTTACAACATTAAATAAATATTGGTTTAGCTTTGTAATAACTTGTTGGCAGATTTGTATATAAGTTTCAAGTAAATGCATAATTAATTACGTAGTTATTAAGTAGCTATTAAGTAATAATTAAATAGCAATTAAGTGACAATTAAGCAGCAATTAAGGGATAACTAAGTGGTAATAAAGCAGTAATTAATTAGCAATAAAGTGATAATTAAGTAGCAATTAAGTAATATTTATTTTTAGTACTACTAATTAGCAGTATTATACATATTGGAGTTATTATATGATTTCTGATATTTTCTTAAAAGAACATAATACTATATAATTATGTTCTTTTGGAAAACTGGTTGTTAAGAACTTGAGTTACATTATTATATTAGTATTAAAACAAATCTATTAATTAGCAATTTGCAGTATTGTATCATTATCAATAAAAATGAACTTGTGATATTTCAAATGTTCATGTCAATAATTTTTTTAACAAAAGTAAAAAATTTTCAGCCCAGGAATTTTGAAACAGAGTTGGATATATTTAAAATTACAAGCTTGTAAATGTAGGTCTCAACAGTAAAGATGTGAACTGTAAATTACAGTACATACAAATAAACCAAGGTTTATTTTAAAACTACAGTTTATTTATATTAGCTAATAGTTTATGGATTACATCTTTACTTAACAAAATTTTATTCATTTGAAAATAAAGTACTAAATAAAAAGGCTTTCTTGGTTGTTCATTTTTGGTAATGTTTTAATTGACATAAAGAATTTAGAAAATGTATAAATAAAATATCTTCGCTTAATAAAAACATATTAAATTTTTTTTTTTTTAATAAAGATTTTGCTAAGGTGATCTAATTTATCCATTTAAAGACAGAAGAAATTTCATGCATTCAATCACAACTTGGTGGAGAAATTAGGGCTCCTTTTGGACAAGTAAAAAAAAAGATATTTACTATTGCATACAGTAAAAGTGTTTCAGCTTAGAATTATTAGATGTAATTTAATATTGAACGGATTTTATTTGATAAATTTACTAAATAATTTGATAAAGAGAATATAACATTTTAACATATGAAAAAATAAAAAAACAATGCATTACTATATAAAATCACATGAATCATTTGGTATCATTGTATTCAAGCTTCACATTTATATAGAAATAAGCTTGGCATATATCTTAACACTGGCAAAAATTCAAAAAATTAATATTTTAAATAGCAGATCATTCAATATACCATTCAACTCGTATGTAATTATTTTTAGCAAGTAATATAACATAATACAAAAAAGTGCCATTCAAATTATGTCATTCAATATATCAGTTAATATATATCTAAATGCTTTGTAAATTGTATGATCAAATTAAACTTCTACCCTCAATATATTTGCAACGAAGATATTAATTGAATGACACGTGATTAGCATCAGGAAATAATCAAGATTAGGACATTAGGTACCAATAAATTAAGAATAATAAGAAAGTTTATTAAATTAATAACAAAGAATTAGTTAAAGTGTAACACAAAAGTATGTAATTACTGAATTCATATAAATAGCAAAAGTAAATAAAAAAATAAGTCAGTCTTTTGACTGGTAACAAAGAAAAGTATCAGTCTAAAGTAAATATATACTTACATATAAAGCAGAGTACTGTGTGTGTGTGCTTCATGAAGGTGTGTTGAGTCAAGTGAGACCCATAAAGTAATTGACCACCTGAGGTAGATAGCAGTTACTTCGATGATTGCCAATTAAACAATATAAAAGTAAATTTCAACTTTCATTTCTGATTTCACTAATATAGTAATAAAATTTTGATCATAATAAATTGATCAATATAGCTAGCATAGTTTTTATTACTAAATTGATGTTGCACCCACCTCTACACAACAGAAGAAACCATTGACTAAATATCACTATGTGATTAGTCAACCAATCAAACTGCGAAATTTACAAAAAGACGAAATCATAAAATTCAAGGGGATTCAAAAAATATGTTGTAAAGCAAAGTAAGAGCTTTATGTTTGTTTAACCATTTTTAATATTCATAGAAAAGATAAGTCAAGCGAGCCTTCCAAAAAAGTATTGTAAAATAATATAAAAAAAATTTTCATCAATTGTGTAATGATTTTGTGACATATCAACATCCCTCTACACCTTTCAACTTATTATTGTCTATCTGCATACCTTTTACAGGTACTTATTTTTTTAAAGGAGTGTATTTTTTAAAACTATCTCAAAGATTCTATATTGGATTTTTTGTGAAAGCTCTAAGTAAAATTCAATTTAGAGTTTCGAGAAGGTTTTTTTTACTCTAAATTAATAAAATAAAAATTTATTACATTAAATTATATATTAATATAAAATTTTACTTTGTGTAATGTTAATACAAACAAGTTATATCTATAGTTATGTATTTATGTATTATATAATATAAAATATGAAGAACTAGTTGTATTTCTATATCAGCTACATGTTATTTATAATAATAAAATAAATTATTAATATTTGTCTAATCATCTCACAAATGTAAATTGTTGGCGAAATTTTTTCTAATTTGTGAGGGTACGACAATATTTTTCATTATACTGTCCAAAGTTTTAGTCTTTTCCGGATCTCTAGCAATATAATTAACAATGAATGCCTTTTTAATAAACTGGCACAAATAAAATAGAGAGTTCTCTGCTTTTAATTCATCCATCTTCATAGCGTTTAGCCATCATTGCAACACTGTTTCTGTTTTTTTTCATCAATAAACTTATCTACCTCTTTTTTTTTTGATAAAGTAGAAGTACCTTCTCTAAAAAAAAAAATTATTAAATACAAAAATAAGAATCATAAAACAAACAAAAGATAAATTTACTTTGTTGCTTTAAATAATTCGATCAAATCCTCTGTTCTATCAAGTAGTTTATTTCAAAAGTCACCAAAATGCCTATTCCCGACTCTCAATCATTCTATACCATCAGCTGAATTGAGATTGCATTTGATAATTTGTCTGACCAATTCCTCAATTGCATTTTTATGGGGATTTCGAACACGAAGAAAAAGACATTTTAGTTCTTCCAGAAAATCATAACCAGCTTTTATCTATAATAAATATTTGTTAATAAACTTTAATTCCTCAACGCAAATTATAAAAAATATCTTTTAATTTTACTTTATTATCCTGAATTGCTGGTTGTGATGTGATCGGTAATAATTGAGAAGTAAAGAGCGATCCATCTACAACTGATGATTGCATAGATATATTCATACTATTTGTAAGTTGTAAAATGTTCTGATTTTTGCATAGCTACAGACATAGTTGATAAATTGTTATTTCTCTAAATGCTGATGGAATATTGGAAGTGTTTAGCATGAATGAATTATCTGAATTAAGTGCTTGTAATAATCCTGAAGATGCAGATATAAGAGAGTGAGATGCAGGTCTATTGAAAGGAATAAAGTCATCATTAAGAATGCTTGTAGCTTATTGTATTAGACATTTTAAAGATGCAGATATTGGAGGTCATAATACAGTTTCATATGAAGAAATAAAATCATCACTATGAATGCTCATAGCTCTTGTTACTGAAGGTCTTAAAGGTGCCGAGATTAATGTACTATTAAAATTATCTGAAATAATAGCTCTTAATCTAATATGAGATTGAGAAGATTTCGTCTCTTCAATTTCGCTATTATAACTTACATCCTCGTTATTATGATTTGGTTCAATACTGTTGTCGAAACTATTTAAAATATCATCAATAGTTTGATTATCAACAACTGAAGTAACTGTATCTTGATTTTTTTTATGTGAAGTAACAGTTGCATTATTCTTTTCATAACTAGCAGTATGTGATTTTTTTGATTGTTTGCTTTTTAAGTTATCGACACTATCTAAAGGATCATCGTTATTATTTAAAGGTAAAGAAGTAACCATTTCTTTCTTTTTGCGACCTCATTTATTAGCAGTGTTTGTATTTAATTTTTCATTTGCATGTTTTTTAGAAGTTCTAGAACTCATTTATATTTATGTGTTATGGATTAATTAATGGCTTGCGTCACTAAATAACCTAGCTCAGAAGTTGATCACTATAAACTTTTGCCTAAAGTGAATCGGATTTTAACAACAAAGATAAGTGTTTACTTTATATTTGGTTACTTTTTTATTTTATTATCAAAGAATACTATTTTTATTATTACTTTCGCTTTCGCTTTAATATGACTTAACTATTACATCACAGATTTTTAGCTTTTAAATTGATTACATATTTCTGACTTAATATTTCATGCATAGGTCTTATCTGACTTCGATAAACTTTTTCATATTACTGACTTTTGCATAATTGATTTAATGTTTACAATTCTTCCCGGATCATATGCACATGACAACTTATTTGCTCTAACTTTCTTTGATTTAAAGTCATATATTAATATTCGTATACATAAATTTTTTTTTTATTATTATTATCTCAGAGATCCCTTTTACTAAGTATACTGTATAATTGTTTTGCCATTACAGTGATAAAAAAAAATAATATAGAGTTATTAGATGCGAAGCAGCCAATAATAAAAAATATTAATCGAAAGTTTTATTTATTTAATTTTTTTTTTTTTTAAACTTAGGCAGCCTTGCCATTCACCTTTATTAAGATTCTTGTATACGTATTGTACAAAGTTGGCTTAAATTTTGGTTCGACATCCCCTGGCTACTTCTATGAGTGCCCAGAAGTGGTCTGCCGCACAGGTCAGGTGATTATTCCTGGCCTGGGGCTATACCAAGCTAGCCAGTAAGACCCTGAAAAAAGGGTCTTACGTTTCTATTTACAAAACTAAAAACTGAATCAAGC
>CAJVQA010002852.1:0-20903 GCA_910591915.1 Cetraspora pellucida | reverse complement strand
CTAAGATTACAGATGCCCAAAACCCAACTGATCAGCAAGAGACAGTTATCATAACACAGGTATAATTTTCAAAATTCGTCATCTATGGGAATTGAACCTTAGACCTGCCACTTGAGGGTTGATAACCTATCCACTTTACTAGGTTGCCACATTCTAAAAAGTTTCTATCCTTAGGATATGACATTTTTTTCCAAAATATAAAATATGAGTTGTCTTCAGAAGCTCCCTTACATTAAGGTTACAACTAGTCACAAGTACCCTTTTGGTATCTAATTTAAGTAGTTTGCTTATATATTGCTATATAAGTTTTACACTAGATATCATATCTGCAAACCAACTAGAAGACTTGTTTATTTAAACTTTCTGCATATGCAATCTATCTTGTATTATAGGAACATCTTTAAGGCTACATTTATTCAAGTTCTTGATACTAATTGGTACTCTTAGAACTATTTTATTCTTGACAAAAAACTTATTAGAGCCTTTATGTATCACATATACTAACCTAGTTTTATGCAATATACTATAGTTATTTAACACTTGCAATCATAAGATTACCTGTTTAACTACTAATATGCAACTTTTGGTTATATATTTATATAGTCTGCTTTAGAGTTTTATATTAGATGCTATACTTATAATCTATTAAGAGATTATTTAATTAAATCTTCTAATTATTTACTCTATTATTTATATACTACTCCTATATTCTCTATATATACTTAATTATTATACTATCTGAGCAGTATAGTACTTACTTTTTTTGTACTAGTTTTTAGGCTATTTTATATTTTAGAATATAACACCTCTTAGCAAAATGCAAGGGCCTTCTTGTTAACTACTTATCTATTCTATAGAATATTAATAAAGACTAATTTTGTAAAGTTTACTTAGACTCCAGTGTTGACTTTACAGCATATCTTTAGTATTTTTAGTATACTTCTGCTTTGTTTTTAGACTTTCAGTTTAAATAGCTTAAAAGAACTATAATCTGTTCTTGATATATTGAGACTAGTCTAATATCCTTTTTTTAGTTCAAAATCTGACAGCCTAGTTGAATTCCCTTTACCTAAGGTTCTTGCCTGCTTGCTTTTTTTATATTGGTATCTATTTTCTAGATTTAGTCTTTATAGCAGTATTGTTAAAATTCATGCTATTCTTTACTTAAAATTTCTAGTTTTTTTAGTTTTACAAATTTATATAACTACAAAAACTTATTTTAAATTTGTATTGCCTGGTACTGGTTTGCATTCTTATGTATAACCAAGATTATACAGATGTCTTATAATTTGCCAATCATACTAATATAACTATAGTTACAGGTATTTTATTTTAACTAATCAACAGAATGCTATTGTTATAATATTAACTATATATTATATAAATACTTATCTAAATTTTTACTATTGATAAGTTTTGAACTCACAACCTACTATTTGAAAATTAATAACTTATTTATTTTACTAAGTTACTACATCTTATCAGTATTGTTAAATTTGTAGTTTTATTAACTAAAGGAGTTTTTATAAAAAATATAATAAGTTTAAATAGATGTAATATTATAATATCTAATAAATTGCTTAATACAAGCTGTTCTTTGCTTTAATAACATGTTTTTCAATATTTTATTCAAATAATAGATATATTATAATTGTGCTCTTTAATTTTTTTTTTTAAATTAAAAAAAAAAACTGATAAGTAATTGCAATTTGTATTTAATAATTTTATAATAGATTTTTTAAAAAATACAGATAGAATTATTAATAGTACTATTTTTATTATGATTTAATAATTTAGCTATAACTTTCTTATACAGATTTGTAATAAGTATTTATTTAACCAAGTTTTTATTTTTAAAAAATAAAATAAAAATATATAATTATAAAAAAATAAAGTAATTATATAAAAAATCTGGTTGAATTTTAAAAAAAATTAATAAGATATTTGATTTTTTTAATTTAATATAAATAAAAATATTTTATTATTCTTATTACATAATTGTATGTATAGAAAAGAATGCATTATTAGAAAAAATTGCATTATTAAAAATGAATGCATCATTAATAATAGTATCTAAAATAATATTAGATTAATAATTTTTATAATTATTTGATAATAATTTTTTTTTAAAAAAAAAGAGAAGTTTATTCTTTATTTTTTTATTAATTAGTTAATTTACATATAAAAGATATATGCTAAATAAACTAAGCTAAGAGAGATAAGAGTAAGAGTTACTTTACTCTTGATCTATTTTTTACTAGTATAGTCTGTAGATCTTTAGTCTATAATAAAATGACTAAAAGAAGATTATCTATAAGTAATATAATGATATCTTTTTTATTTAGTAAGAAAAATAAAATTAATTTAGTTTTAACTAATATTAGAGGTTGTAAAGGTAATAGGATTAGAAAAAACACTAATTAAAGACCTAATTCTAAAAACAATTCAAAACAGATTAATGCAACTTTTGCATATAAGAACAAGACAACAATTTATAAATATAGTAACAAAAACAATCTAGAACATCTTTTATGAATAAGTCTAAAGAATATATTATGAAAAGATTAATATATAAAAAAAAAAAAAGGAATAAGACCTGTGTGTTAATAGTGAAATGGTTACGCTTCCAGGTCACCAATTACAAGGTTGCTGGTTCAAGTCCAACAGGGGACAAAAACTGAGTTAGGACCATGATTATTAATTAATTACAGTTAACTGCAAACTATAAAAATAGGAAGATCTTTGGTATCCAGATCCTTAAATGGTGATAGACCTGACATAAGAAGGTCATGATAATTAGGAACTGAGAATTATAATAGAACAAAGGAATTTCTGATTAGAAATAGTTCTGGTGAAATTCTAGGATAAAATAGGAATACAAAAATTAGTATATAGATAGTACTGTAAATGTATACAAATAATGTAAAAATGTAGGCAGGGTCCTGATAGAAGGTCCCATGAACTTGAAAAAATTCAAACTAATAAAATAACCACCAGCTATGACCCACTAACGACCATGCAATAGAAAATTTAAAAAAAAAAAAAAAAAGAGGAATAACAAGCAAGTAAAAAAAAAACAGAAGAAAGAAAAAAATCCAAGCAAAAAGAAGAAGGTTAGTTAGCAAAAAATAAAAGTAGAAAAAAAGAGAACAAAAGAAAAAGAAAAATGAATCAAAAATGAAGTTAAAAAAACAATTTAAAAACTTGTTATAAAAGAAAGAAGTCCCTTTCATTATGAACTTTAGGTAGTTAGACAAGCAGCTTATTTCTGCTAGAGGTAATGTAACAAATTGCACTTAGATGCCATTAGAGTAACCAGATGATGCTAGACTTAGTTGTTAGGTATATTTATGTAATTGCAATAACAATTCCAAAAATCTTAATAAAACATTAACATGACTGCTTATAATAAAAAATAAATAAATAAAATTTACCAAAAAATTGTTTTGATAAAACTCAAACCAGTTTTATAAACAAAATTTTGAGTTATAATTAGTTTTTTAAAAAAATTTTTTTTTTAATTACACAAACATAATTTTTATATTACATCTGACTTAAATTTTAATTGACTATAAAAATATTTTCTAATTATATTTTTTTAGGTTTAATTATTTTTATTTAGAGTTAAAATAGGTTATCTTAATAAAATTTTAAGTAATTTTAATATTTAAAAATAGTTAAAATGTTCAAAGACTGTTCTGTAACATTCTTGCAATTGTCCTTCACTATAGTCACCTTCTATATAATCATACCTCTTTATAAACGACATTTTTTGAAGTTAAATATATTGCTAATAATTTTTTATATAATCACATTTACTATTAAAATTTTTATAATTATGTAATTATAAATAGTTGTAATCATGAAACTCACAAGATTCACAAAAGAATTATAAATTGATCAAAACCAAGAGATTTGTCATATGATATTGCACACCCAATAATGTATTCAGCAGAATATTATTATAATGAAAGTATGAGCTAGTATGTAAATGCTTATCATATAGTCAATATGTTTCATAATAAAATTTTGCATGCTAATAAAAACATTTGAAAGCATAATTAAATTTAAACGTTTAATAGTTTTCGCGCACTAACACAATAATTAAATTTTAAACAACCTATGATAAAATGTGAGCCACATTTAATTATGACTCTTCAAACAAATCTCGGTATCGTAAATTTGCCGAAGGCCCACTTTTGAAATTAGTGATAGTACACTGTGTATGCATATTTTGACTGTTTCTTACTGGTCCAGCTTTCTAAATATACATCTTTTATTCTGAATCGAAGAAATATAATTCAAAAAACTTTCGGATTTTAACATACAACATTCCCTAAGTACATATGTGTATTTTTCTCACTATGAACAGTTTATTTAATCAGCAAATAAGTCTCATTTGCGTAATTTTTAAATGCGCAGCAGCAGCCAGTTTATATTTAGTTGATTGTCGTATGAGTAATAATGTATTTGATCTATATACAAAGACGGAAAAAGAAGTTTGTCATGTACTTAAAAATTAAGTAAATAATATATAAAGCAGAGTTCGAGAAAATAATAATAATAATAATAACTGTGCTAAAAAATGGAAACTTCTACAAACAAAATTCCAACAATTTGAATTGTTGGAGCAGGTATAGGTGGACTTAGTTTTTATCATTCAGTTCGAAAACTTCTTAATCAAAAGTTTAATGTTAAAATATTCGATCGCGAGACTAGTCCTCAAGGTTTATTTTTCAATGTTAATTAAATTATCTCTTGAGAAAAAAAAAAAAGAGTGCATACTATTCATTGATGCCTAATTAATTACTTTGTCGTTTTACTAAAATCCTCGACCTTGGCGTAACCGGTATTGCCATAGATATTGCAGCACCAAAAGATTTGGCCGACCGATTGATGTCTGTTTATGCAAATGCAATAATGCAAAAATCTCTTGGACGGAATGGCGATTCATTTCTTTCAATGGTGCGCTACATACCAATCGATCAATCCGATGAACCAAGTTATAGGGTTACCCTTGGATATCATTATCCGACGAATCTTGATATTAAAGATAATATATTAAATCGACGATAATGATCCTGAATCTGTTATAAAACAAGAATTAAATAATTACGTCCACCTTGTAAATTAACAGATTTGGCAATAGAATTATTTTCATTGGCTCCATTCTCTCATCCGAGCAAAAAGTACCCATTTAGAACGTATAATCGTCCGCGACGTCGTCAACTTCGTGATATTGATCCATTGTCTGTCCCACCCTGGAAAATGATAGAATTGCTTTGTTAGAAGACGCTGCTCATGCTATGAATCCATTATTAGGATTAGGTTTGTGTTTATTAAATGTCTTCATAAAAAGATTTTAATTAGTACTTATTATCATATCAATATGTATTTTTAAGGTGCAAATAATGCTATACAAGATGCCGACCTGTTGACTAAGGAATTACTCAGTTGCGAAAATGAAGAACTTATTACGTGTATTCAACGATATAACGAGAAAATGCGAGTTCGATCATCTAAAGACGTTATAGCATCTCGTAACACGGTATTAAGACAACGACGTCCATTGGGGAATTTTGGTCTAGTTGTTAGATATCTATTTATTAGAGCTGTTAATGTTATTTTTCACGTTATTGCATTTATTAAAGCTCGCATTTAAGTATAAATCCTAATTTACAATTAATATCGTAATTTATTCCTTTTCACGTTATTGTATTTATTAAAGTTCGTATTTAAGTATAAATTCTATTTACAAATTCATATCATGTTTATTATAATTATACTTACTATAATTTATTTCACATTATTGTCTGGCACAAAAAGATTAGCATAAAATTAATTTGTCTATAAAAAGTTTTAAAATTGGTTTATAGTAAATGTTAACAAGTGTCAACTCAACTAAGCCTAAATTTAAAATCGCTTAGCTGGCTATGCAAAGTCGATTGCCTATTGCCTTTGGTATGTGAAAATAATATATGTGAAATAATATATATCATGAACCCATTATTATAAAGTTATTTGATTCTAGTTTTCCTAACTCTTCCGACACTTCATATATACTTAATCAAGAATTGACTATGTTAAATGTTAAAAAAATCGACTGACTTAATCGACTACCACCATCAACCTATCTTTAAATCTAAATTAAAACCGCAAGCTTTGTTTTTAAAGACGAGAGAAACAACTCTTGTGAATTATTTATGTTAGATTTTAAAGCCGAAGGCATTTAGTGTCTAGTGTAACAAAACATATACACCCATGCGTCGTGACATGTAATACACATTGCAAGTCATAAGTTAGTACGAAAATTTTTTGTTCTGGACACATAATGCTATGCTTTAAGTTCTTCGGTCAAATGGAAATATGAAAATTTTAACTACGGTTATTTTAACGATTTTGGTTGCATTTTTAGCGATTGTATATTCTTTATATAAAGATTGGCTAGTATTAAGTGGGTGCTATCGTGGACCAGCTCAAAAATATAATGGAGGGAAATGTCGATATCTCGAAGGCATGTTGGTTATAATTTTATTTTTTGCCAACATGTTTTCATTCCTGATAAATAGTACATGGTCTAGGTCTAAAATTAAAGTTATGCGAAGATATTAAAATACATCATGCATCTGGACTTGCCTACTTTGCATGTGGAGACGAACAGAGTCGCAAAACTATACCATGGCCACCTCCATATAATAACAGTTTTCATCTAAGGGGAACTTTTTATGTATACAACGTCAAGGTATCTTCAAATCAAGTGTTTGACATGGAGCATTTATACAATTTTAATTAGTAATATATTTCATATAATTCGTATTATCAGACAGACAAGTTAACATTCCTTATTCTCAAAAATTTTTCTGATAAAGAAGATTTTTCGCTTCATGGTTTTGGAATATATGAAAGTCCTACGGAACCTGATAATCTTTATTTCTTTATTATAAACCACAAACGCTCCGGAAGTGTGATTGAGTTATTCAGGCACAAAATAAACACATTTGAATTATATTATTTAAAAACATTTAAACATGGTTTAATTTATAATCCTAATAATATTGCTCCAGTGTCAAGAGAAGAATTTTACGTAACAAATGATCTTTATTGTCAGTCGTATTGGATGATGCTATTTGAAAGTATCTATCGTACTCAATTTTCAAAGATTCATGAAGTTATACTAATAATTAATATAATTTAAAATAGTCCTGACACGTCGTAGATGGAGCAATGTTGTATTTCACTCCTCAAAAACCAATACTACAGAAATAGTTGTTGATGGATTAACTTTTGCAAATGGGATCAATGTAAATTGGGATTATTCCCGCGTTTTTATTGGAACTATTGGTACGGGAGAACTTTTAATATATGAAAGAAATCCTGATAATAAATTGAAGCTGTTAAATGTGATTGATGTTGAACATCCTATTGATAATGTTAATGTGGATCCGGTGACAGGAGAAATTTATCTTGCAGGTATGTTAATGTAAATGTTGATTGTCTTTTAGATTGACATCTTTTTTGAAATACCATGAACTTCATGTAATAGTGGCACATAATCTTGCAGAAATGGGCTTGTATTTGAGTGGTTTGGTCAAATCAAAAAAACCTTCATTCGGTGTAATTAAAATTAGCAACAACACTGAAGAAGACAAGTTTGATGGGATCAAATACGTAAAAGAGAAAATATTTGAGGATGATGGTGCTTTGTTTCATACAGTTTCTGTGGTGGCTGGTGATAGTAGTAGGAAAGTGATGTTTTTGGGATCACCCTTTGCTGAAGGGGTTGTTAGATGCGATTGGATTAAGTGAGTTGAGAGATAGGTTTATAAATTAGTGGAGAAAGAAATAATTTATTTAGCGTGAGATGGAGATTTATTTTTTATGTAATCTTATTCTGCTGGTATCATAAATATCGTTCACTTTATTTTGTCACCAGTTTTTTTGTGACTTGAGAAATTAAAACATGTTACGTCTCTTTCATTATCAAAACTATGCGAGTGGCTCTGGCTTGATTACATCGAATATGTCAATGTATACAGGCAGAAGCAAAGTTACTACTAATATTGGACAGATTGGTGTGCATGGTAATCACTAGAGATGGACACATCGCGGTTTCACCAAAAAATCCCGCGCGGGATTCATTAGTATATTAGTAAAGCTTGGAAAAATAAGGGTTAGTAACTTTATCTTTTCTGCGAACCCGACTTTCATTCTGATTACTTCGACCCCGCCCACCTTACCCGTAAGCATTGCAATATTTTAGTGGTCTGGCCTGCCGGGACGGTAGTCAAAGTGAATTAGTAGGGTGGGTGAGTGTTAAAATTGCAAGTTTTAAATTGCGGCCCGTTCGGACGACAGTCGTAATGAAAGATTGGTCAGTCGAGACGATTGCTAATAATAATATTTAAAGAGGAATTGTAATAACCAACCGTGAAGACTGTGTAGGTGCTCGAATGTCATCATTCCTCCTTACACTGCCCATAATTAACTCTAACTTTGCCTTAACTTCGCTCTTCTTCACCTTTTCTTATCTAATAACTACTAATCTATCAATTACCAAAAGTCTACTGAAGACCTAAATTTGAATTTTTACACAATCTACTGATCTCAAGCAATTATATCTTATCATTAAGTTTGATGTCAGATTTAATATTAAACACTTCTTTAATATTTTTAAAATATTCTTCTTAAAAATTTTGTATTCTTTCATTAAAAACTTCTCTTAATCATTTTATTTCATGATTCAAATTATTTTATATTTCATATAGTTAACAATTCTCTGGTAATATTGACAAAAAAAAAAATCTATATATTATTCAAAATTCAATTTTGTTAATATTTCATTCTTCAACTCTCTAAACATCTTTCTGAAACTTGTACATTTAAAAAATTTAATTCTCTTTATCAATTACATGAAGAAATATTTCATGTTTTCAATTTTTATTATCTTATTTATAATAACAAATCCTATTTATATTTTAATGATAAAAAATTCTATAACAATATCAAGTTCTATAATAATATTTTAAATATATCTTATATATCATTCTTTTTATAAGATAATAAAACATAAATTTCTTTAATTCTTTACATTACATTATTTAATAAAAATAAAGAATATGTTGTCTTATTTAATAAACTTATTTTAAATAAAACTCTTGATAATCTTGCAATTAAGTAAAAAGAATAAAATAAAGTCAAAATTAATCTCAAATATTATAATTATTATTTCTACTATTATTTCTTATTTTATTATTAAAATACAACCAAAAAATATAATATTCAGTTTATTTTCAAAGAGAAGACAATTAATTTATTAATAAAAAATATTATTGATATAAAATTTCTTATTTATATCATTATTTATTTTAATATTATTAAAAATTAAAAACATATTTATTTATAATCATTAAATACTTCAATAATATTGTTTACTTAATTTTTAAAAAATTCTTAATTATAAAATTTAATCTTAATTTTAATCTACATTTCACTTTTTACAATCTTCTTATCTTCTATAACAAATATTAAAACAGTTACTATTTTATTAAAAAATACAATTAATAAAGTTAATAATAAAAATAAATTAAATAGATAAATAAATAAGTTAATTATATAGAAGATCAATATAATGATAGTTAGACTCAATATATAAAGTAGATTATAGTACTTTATATAGCTATAAGAACTAAACATACTATAACCAAATCTATAAAAAACAATTTAAAATATTATTTATAATATCTTTAGACTTTTATAAATTTTTTTTTTTTTTTTAATAAAAAAGAGGTCTATCCTCTATCTCTTTATTAATTAATCAAATTATATATATAAGATACATGTTGAAGAAACTAAACTAAGGGGGATGAAGGTAAGAGCTACTTTATTCTCAACCTATTCTTTGCTAGAATAGTCAATAAAACTCTAGTCTTTGATAAGATGATGAAGAAAAGATTGTCTATTAGTAATACATTGTTGTATTTTTTTATTTAATACTGATATTAGAATCAGTTTAGTTTTAGCTAATGTTGGAGGTTGTAAGGATGATAGGGTTAGGAAAACTGGATTATGTTGTACTGTTCTTAAGTTAAGCCAAAGCTCTTTATATATTGTAGTAATAATATTATAGTGTACAAGAGGAGCATATTTATTTTTTTGTTTGTTGTTTTCAAAAGATGCCAGTGTCTCAGTTATTATTAGTCCTAGTGGCATATGCTTGTTAATGTGATTTGAGATAAAAGTTTAAGTAAATCTATGTATTTCATAGCATGGTATTTTCAAGTTGTTTGATGTTTTCTGCACTGCATCTTTTATTAAGATTGTAAAACATGTATGATTCTAGAAACAAGTTAAAAAGTGTATTATATCTTCTGGTGCATCATATCATCTTGGACAAAGATAGTTTGGATATTTGGTAGCATTTTTCTAGTAAAGCAGAAGATGCGTAGATAATTCTTCTGAGAGTATTTTTATTTTAAGTTTTTTAGTACTGAAGAGAAAGGATCAGTCATTAAGATGAGAGGTTTTTCTCTATATAATAAGTATTGCAATGTTAGTGACTAGTTAATCTTGTTTTGTGAGGTGTGCCAGGATGAGATCTGTTATTGATTGAACCAAATCATTCTGTTTGTAATTTGGTGAATTTTTTCAATGTAGTTTTTAATAAATATATACAAGGATTGCCAAGAAGTTTTAAAACAAAGTAGTTATATAAGAATTTTTGTGGTGCAGAATTTAGTAAAAATATATTATTTTGTACTTGTGAGATTTTGAGTTCTTTGTTCAATATAATTGTTAGAGTTTGGTTATATGTTATTGCTTTTAGTATCAGAAGAAGGTAGGTATGTTGCTGTTTATCAAACTAGGGCAGTTATGTGATTGGACTAACTATATATAAGTAATTATATTTACAAGTAAAGAGTTGTTAGTGATTATTTTAATGTTGGCATTTGGATTCATTGTAGTGAGTACAAAAATTAACAAAGTTATTAATATGTTTAAGTAAGAAGGCCAACAGTTAATAAAACAACTGAATAAGATATCAAGATATTAAAAGTAGCAACTCATGATTATATGTGAGTTGTTTTCAATATTGCATCGACCACTTGTTATGTATAGTGTTATTGTTTTTTTGTTAAAATTGTTTTTCGTCATTGTGTCCCAGAATGGTATTGAAGAGTTGTTAAATGAACATAAGTGTCTAGCTAAGACTGAGTACATTTCTTGTTTTTGGAATTGATTTGTTGTTAGTAAATTTACAGTTAACACTTTTTTAAAATCATCTAGATCAATGTAGATTCTTTTTTTACAATTCACTTGAAGATTATATATTGGTTCTGAAGTATTAAAGTAACAGTATTTAGAGATGTAGAATCTGTTTTTTAAAGTGCATCCTTGGCAAGCTGTTAGTGTATTGTCTGAATTCAAGTTGTAATGTCAAATTTTAAGATGCTTTTTAAATAGATTGTAGATTTTTCTATAAAATAAGTTTTTTGTAATTATTCAGTTTTTCTTGTTAGGCATCCAATTGGTTGTGATGTATGAATTTATTTCTAAAAGTGTTAATAATAGATTTGCAGAAGCAGTTATTAGGTCCTGTATTATTGAAAACCAATGGAAACATTGGCCTCTAGATATTTTTCTAATGTTATAATAAAAGTTATTTCATATTATCAGTTCTGTATTTGTTGAGTTTAAGAATTGCTCGATGCTTATGATGTTATGATTATTTAATTTTCTTTGAAATAAAAGACTCTAGAATGGTTTATAAGAAGTTGGTTTATAAATGTTCCAAAATTTTTTTTTGAATATGACCAGTCATTACTATTTCATATAGTTTGCAATCCTAGTATATGTAATGCTATTATTATTTGGCATGTTTGTGTATTCATTTGTGATAATGGGAATACTAAAAGTTGTTTTAAAATTGAGATGTTTGTAAGTGCTGCATCTTGCAGTTGTTGTAGTTGCAGTTTTAGAAAAGAAGCATTAAAGTTATGATGATTTAGGTTTTTTTGAAGTGTTGTAACTAGTGCTGATGCTTGGGCTTGTTTTATGTCTATTAATGCATAAATGTCTGGATTGAATAAAAAGAAATTTGAAACCTCTTATGCTAATTTTACTTTGTGTTTTATTAATTGAGTACAAGTTCTATTGAATAAGCCTAGTTGTGAAGAAGAAAGAAATAAGGAATATAGGTAATAGAGAAGGTGCGAGACAATGACACTACCATGCTCCCAAATATTTAAAAGGTGTCTTATTGTTAATTACTGTTAGTTTTTCTTTGTCAAAAAGTATAGTTTTGTTTGAGTCTAATGAGTTTGTGACTAAAGTGAACTTCAATGAATTGACTTTTATATTAGCAAACTTGTAGAAGAAGGAGGTAAAATATAAAATGTTGGTAAGTAAGGCTCTGTTTGGTGCAATGCATAGAGAGTTATCTATGTAGACCATAACTGAAATGTGTATTTTTTTTGTATTAAGAAAAGGAATTTTACTACAGTATTCTTGCTGTTCTTTATGTATTCATGATATTAATGGGTTATAATATATTTTCCAAAAAAGAGAAGAGATTGTCTCTTCTTGGTCAATACCATCTTCTACTAAGTATGAGGCAGTTAGATCTAGGGTTGTGATTACTCTGTTGGTTCGATGTAAGAGCAAATATACTAGTAGGTTTATTACCTTGTCTGGGATGCATATTCTTTTAAATGATTTGCTTAAAATAGATATATAAATTAAGTTAAAGCTTTTTGACATATCTTGGAAAAGGATTCAGATTTCTTTATTATTTGTGACTGCATCTTCTAGGATATGTGTAAGTTGTGAAATCAGCTATAATGTAAATTGATAAGAAAAAGCTGCAAAATCATATAGAGATAGCACTTGGTTATATATTAGGATATTTGTTAGTTGGGTTATTGGGATTTTTGTAAAGATTTTTCTAGTATAATCAATTAATGTAATAGGGTGAGTAGAGTTAAGTTCATAGTTGTAGATTTGTTTCTTTGAGATTGGCCAAATATTAGCTTTTAATTATTGGTTAGGAATAATTTCTTGTATTAAGCAATTGTTAAATATAATTAAAAGATAGAAGAGAACTAATGGGAGTAAGTGTTAAAAAACTTCATTTGAGATTTCTAGTAGTCCAGTTGCTTTTTCTTTAGGTGTCATTTTTATTGTTTGTTCAAATTCAGTCATTGTGATAGACTTGAGAAGGTTGTCATAGATGTTGTTTTTAATATTGCTGAATAGAAGATATGTTGTTTCTTATTTCTTTCAGTTGTCATCATTAACAGAATTGTTTTTTGTTCAGTTTTTAAAGTGTAGGCATGTAGCTTTTTTGATTTTATTTTTATCAGTAATTATTTTGTCTGGTGAGATGATTTTTTCAAAACTGACTGGTTCTGCTCTTCTTTTTAGAATGCTGTCTAACATCTGGCTTGTGTTATCTTTAAAGTCTGAATACCTTTAATTTGTATAGAATTTAATTTGTTTGTTTTGTTCTTGTTTTTTTTCAAAGTTATATGCTTGCCAAATTGTATGTTTATGCTCTTTTATTAGTGCTATTATGTTAGAGGCTGAAGTGTTTAATTGTGTTTGTATAATTAATAGGATATCGATTTTTGCCAGAGTATCAGCTTTGGCCAAGTGATGGTTGGCTTTTGTTAAGCTGTTTAGTAAATTGTTAAAAAAACAGTATAAACATTTATTAATATGTTTTAAGGCTACATAGAGTTTGGTTGCTTTTAAGAAAAGCACAAAAAAGAGTTTTGGAACTGTAAAGATGTATGGAATATGTTTGTTCATTATTTTTTTGACTTTTGCTAATCAGAGGTTTCAAATTCTGTTTATCTCTTCTTTGCCCATGTTTGTTGAAAAAGTAGTTTGTATATTAAAGAAAGTGTTTATTGTGTCTTCAAAATTATTTCAAGTTTCTTGTATTATTTTCTCATATAGGTATATTTTCCTTTTTTTTTTCTTGTTTCTAGGATTTTTTTGTGGAGTGAAGTTGATATACCAAGTTGTATATAGGATGCAGTAGTCACTATCCAAAATATGCAAAGCATCAATAAGTAATAGAGGTTTGAGTGCTAACAGTATATTAGAGGAAATCCAAATGTTATCTATTTGACTTGTATTAGTTGAACCATGCCAAGTAGGTGTTTGAATATTGTGAAAAGTAAGGAGGCTTATTAGATTCGCAGTATTTAAATTAGTAAAAATTAGAAAATGTCTGTTTCTGTATTGGTTGGCATTAAAGTTACCTAATATAATCAAATGCTAGTTTTTGACTTTGGCCTCTGTAATCCAAGTAAGTATTTGAGATTGAATATTCTTGAAAAGAGATAGGTGGTTTAAAGGGATATAAATTGAGATAATGCAGGTCTTGTTGTTATTAGAAAAGAAAAAGTTAATGCAGATTGCTGTTCTTAGAAGAGTGTTAATTTTGTGAATATATGGTTGTAGTTGGTTACAGACTATTAATGCAGTTCTTAAACTGGTTTCTCACTGGTTTGATTTTAATAGTATAAATTTTGCATAAAGGATTAGTTAGTGATTTTGTTGTTAATTCTTTTAGCTTAGTTTTAGTAATTGAAATTATATGTAAGTTAGATTCTACACAGTATTCAATCCATGTTTGCATTTTCAATATGTCATTAATTTCTTTGACAATGTGCATAGCTATGTTAATTTTTTCATTTAAATTAAATTCAATTAGGTTTAGTTCATTTAATTGTTCTTTTGATTATAATATAATAATAGCAATCTTCTTGCTATTAATAGATGTATTTAGGTTATATTCTGTCATTAGAAAGAAATGGTTTTAAAAATATTCTAGTTAGGGCTAGAAGTGGTAGTAGTGAGAGAATCTTATCTGAGATAGTTTCAATAATAAAGTGTTGCCAAAAACATTCAAGAGTTTTGTTAACTTTTGCTTGTTCAGTTATAGAGATTGTTATACATATTGTATCTATATTTTTTGTTTTTAGATATTCCATAATAGCTAATAGAGTATTAGGAATGATTGGCTTATCAGGTTGTTGTTTAGTATTGGGTGCTGTGTTTTCTTCATTAGCTTTGTCAGTAGATTCCTTTATTTGTATCCAGATCTCTGGAATTTGATAGAAGTAATAGTTTTTTCTAAGCATTCTTACTGTATTTACTAGCTGTTTTTTCAAGATTATAGGAGTAGTAGTAATGTTGTAGTCATTGATTTGTTGTGGGTTCTTAGGTAGCCAGGGTTTATCAGTAAGGTTTGCCATTATGATGTTTGATAGGAGTGAAAATGAGAATTTGTAAACAGAGGAGATCTGTTCTACAAATAACTTTGCAATTGCATTTTCTTGAATTGGAAAAGTAAAGGTGTCTGGAGTTTGTATCTTTTCTATATTTTTTGGAAGTGCTGATTTAACCTTGAAATAGTCATTTAGAATGTTTTTAAAGTAATAATCTTCTCTTAGCTATTGTACTAAGTCTGATAAGTCTGTATTTGGGTCTTGCATATTAATGAGAAAGTGAAGTTTATATTTGCTGCTTAGGTCTTGATAAGCTAGTGAAAGTGGTTGTCTTGAAGGTAGAAAGTTAAAGTAGTTTAATGAAATAGTTGTGCAGTCATACCAATCCTGTAGTCTTTTCCTGTAAAATGCTAAGTTTTGTAGTATACTTCAGCTTGTAATTGGAAATAGGCCTTTTACTGCTAGGTTCAGTTTTGATATTTCTATTGACAAGGGTTCTAGTTTGATATAATATTCCTCAGACAGTCAGTCGAAGTGGAAGATTTTATGTAATAAAGTAACAATAGTCTTTGTATATGCATGCTAACTAATTAGTAACTTAAATGGCAGCATTTGTATGATATTTTCTGATATTTGTCTAGGATCTGCAGAAAGAGATTCTAGTAGTATTGCAAATGCTGTTTTTATTGCTTCTTGAATATCTTCTGCTTTAATAAGTGCTTGTTCTTTCATAAATCTTCTATAATATTTAATTATTTAATAAACTTCCTTAGAAATTACTTTGTTGAAGTTCTTATTAGTTATAAAATCTATCATAATATTCTGTTAAAGTTTTTAGTATATTATGTCTCTTGTTGCTTTGTTTGTAATAGTAATTGCATTTAGATTTTTGTATATTGCTAACACCTTCTTGAACAATTCTTCATAAGCAGCCTAATGTAAAGGCATAAATTTCTTTGTTTGTATAAAAGTGAGAAAGAATGCAGTATCTAGATGTCTGAATTTTGCTTCAATCACAAGATGAATTGTGTAGTTGATATATTTTGTTTGTAATTTGTGTATTACAAAATCAGTAATTTCTTGTTTGTCTTTAAGTAATTCTATAATTTTGTCATAGTTCTATTTGTTGGTATCAAAAGGTTTGATGCAATCTTTTCTTAGAAACTGAACATATAGCCAAGTAACAAAACAAAATATCACAACAGAAGAAAGAATGCAAACTGACGATGAACAAGATTATATCCAATTTTGGATAGATACCATTTAGCCAAACATCGGTTCTGTCTGATGACTAGCTATTGTGTCTACTAATTTTATTTCCATTTTGTTGTTGTTTTTCTTATTGTCATTTATAGCATTTTGGCTAATTGTTACTTGGGTGTTTTCTACCTATTAGATAGTTATTTTACTATTCTTTTTAGCAGTTGAGTCTATATTTGTCTCTATTATTGTATTGTTATTACTATTTATAGTAATATAAGATGTGCTATTGTGAGAAATAATTATTTGCTCATTATTGTTGCCTGTCATGTTTGCATTTTTAGAACCTGTTGCAACTAGTTTGTTGTTGTTATCATTGGTATAAGATAATGTTATTGCATTTTCTGACAAAAGTATGCTCAATTGCTTACTTTTTGTATTATTTTTTGCTCTAGAAAGAATTGTATGTCTTCTTTTTGTTGCTTGGTTAATGTAGGTCTTGTCTGGTTTATTGTTGGCCTTGCCTTTTGGCAATTTACTTGTTGTCTTGTTGTTCATTGGTAGTTGTAGCTGAGTCTGAAAAGAAAACTCGAGTGTGGGGCCCTGAGGCCATTGTATATTAGTTTTAGTTATAGAAGTAGTCTTTTCATCTCTTTTTCTCTTAATCTTTGCTGTATTTGTTGTTGATATGTCTTTATCTAGTTGCCAGTTACTACTATTAGGCTCAATATGAGCTTTGCTGTATAGTTATTTAATTTCTTTTACTTGTTTTTTTGTTGTATATATCTGATTTTTATTTTTTTTAGTAAATTAGGATCTACAGAAGAGAGTTTTTTTTATTATTATTTATTTTAAAATTGTTTTTTTATTATTGTTGCTAGCCTTACTTCTAGTATTATAGTTTCTATCTTATTTGCTTTGCTGTCTTAAATATAAAGTTGTATGTTGGCCCAAGGGTCTGTTGCTTAGTTGTTTTGTTTTTAGTTGCTACTGTATTTCTTTTGCATTTTGTCTTGTTTTGTATTAGTACTGCAGTCTAGTTTTATTGTTTTATCTATTATTCTAAAGTCTTATTATTTATTTATATTTGTTTAGATTTTTTTTTTTTTTTTTTTTAATATTAATAGTGAGGCCATGCCTTTATTTTTATTGAATATTTAATTAAGATTTTATATAAAGTACAATTTTGCTTTTAAAATATTATAAAAAAAATAGAAGCTTAGACTAATTTATCTGTGATCTAAACCAACTGAAATGACCAAGGCTCATTTAAATTTGAGTATTAGTAATTATTTATAAAGGATTAGTTTGATATTTAATCTATTGGATATACCAGAAGTTTATTTTTGAACTAATAAAATTGAGTAGGAGAGAATGTGATAAAAGTGTGATAGCATTTGAAAGTGTGTTATATTCAGGAGTTTGAGCTGTAGATCTTGAGATACAATATAGGATCCAGATTTTGTGATAAATTTGTTGGTTAAGATAAAGTAAAAACTTGTTAACAAGTGTTGTAGCTACTTTTTTAGATGACAAATTTGCAATAATGTTAATAAGTTCATTTGGTATTAGACCTGTTAAAGTTGAAAAGATTGAAGGTAAATCTGGTATACTGTAAATAGTTATACTACTCAACAGCTTAATTTGGTTGTATAAATTGGTTATAGTATTTGAAGTGGCATCAAGTATTTTAGTGTTTAAAGTATGTTGTAATGAAATATTTATAAAGCTGTATAGTAATTGATTAAATGGACAGGTTGTCTAGTAAAGATAAGAACTAATTTGATAACATTGGTAATAGGTAGGTGAGTGTAAGTGATATTGTTTGTATAAAATGTGTGGAGTAGGAGGATTATCTAGTAGAATTTTGATTCTAAAAGATTTAAGAGTAGATGACTAAAAGCTGTATAAAAAGTTTGGGATTTTTTGATTATTGTTAATATATAGCCAGATAGCTTGCCAATTAACTTAGTTAAGAATTTTGTGCTATTTTTGAAAGCAGTTTTGTGTAATCCATAATGCATAAATATGTGTATAACATATTGTACAGATACTGTGACAGATAGGTAATTCTAAAGGAATGTTTTTGAAATTTAAAGTGTATGCAGGGTTGTAAATATTATAGAGCATAAAGGTAAGATATGACAGATTGTAATAACTGCATATGAGTTAGTCTGCAAGGTTATTGTACTGATTGTCCTAATGAGCAGTAACTTTGTAAAAAATAATATAGATGTTGTATAATTTGACAAAGTTAATAAGTATATTTCATAATGAAAAGTATGGTGTATATGTATAAAGTAAAGTATGAGTTAAGTTTGAAAGACTGATATTTAGAGATTACAGACTGTAAATTGGTGTATATATGTATAGTACAATTTCTAAAAATAGTAATAAGGGCTGTTAAAATAGGAGTGAGCTTAGCTTTAAATGAGCAAGACCAGTATCTTATTTGGGCTTAAAAGGTATACAGTATATTGTTGTTTAAAATTTGGGCCTATCTAATGCCTATAGAGCATTGTAAGATATCCAAATTAATAACAGAGCCATCTGTATAAAAATGAAGTTCTGATAGTTGTGCATTGTAGTTGGTAATTTGTTGAAGGTTGTCTGTTAAAGTACTGGGTTCAAATATTATTAGAATTAAGTATATTGTAATGTTGATATTGGGAGAATTAGGAATTTGAATAGGATGTCAAATTGCAATGGAGTATATAAGATCAAGATAGTTGGCATTGAAGTTAAGAGTTTTGTTGTATGTATTGACTCGACTAAAAAATCTAAAAAAGAGATTGATAGAAATATTAATTGTGCATTTGTTGGCAATTGTGTAAGAATTAAAAGAGCAATCTGAGCATATTTGTGATTGAATAGGTGAAAGTGGATATAGATGAGTAAATTGTTGTTCAATATGGCATTGCTAGTAAGTAATAAGAATAGTTTCTGAAGAAGAAGGCTGTTTTCTGGCTTTGACAGTAATGATTTGATCATCAAGTACTATAATAAGTCATAGTTTTTTTCTTAAAAAAAAGTGTCTAGTTGAATAACTATAGTAGTTTGTATTGGATAAGTGTAAATGTTGGTAGAGAGTGCAATTGTATGAATGACTTGTGGTTTAGTCTTCTAGATAATTAAATCAGAGTAGTTGTTTGCCTTTAGAAATTTTGTTTATATGTATAGATATATGTTTTCAGTCTAAAAGACATGAGTTATCAAATGTAATTAGTTGATCTAAGTAAAGGATACAATGGTATCTAAGTTGTTTTTTAAAAGTTAAATATTTTGAATATAATAAAAGTAATGATTTAAGTAAAATAGATCCTTTCTGAACAGTATATGGAATATTATATAATGGGTTAGATAAAAATATAATACCAAGATGATTAAATAATTAAATAATTTTAAAATTAATAGTATATTTGTTAGGCTTATTAATGATAAGATTATTATATATCAGAATACTAATAGATGACTATAGGTTGTTCTGAAGTTGCTAGAGCCTAATGTGAGTACTTATTCCTAATAGATCAGAAGAATTAAGTTTCTTGGTAAAGTTTGTAATATGATGTTGTAGTTAAATATCCCATATGTCATGAATATTATATAGCTAGGGATAAAGTAATGTGCTAGTAGGAATTGTGTGACTAAGTTTGACTTTACTTTTAACAAGTCCTATGTAACTTGTAAGTATTTTGTTACATATATATTAATTAAGAACAATGTTATGTAGTCAATATTCAATTGTAGGACTAATGACAGTATTGATAATGTAACATGTATATGTATCAGTAATTTGTTTGATACTTGTGATTTTAACAAGATGTGATGATTTTGCAATAATAAGTTTGGTTTGTTTGGCTTGTTTGTTATTAAGTGTAAACCAACATTTGAGAAATTTGAATAGTTTATTTGGTAAATAAAGATTAAGAAGATAGTTGTTGTATATGATAGAGATATAGTTAGTTTGTTTGTTATTAATTGTAAGTACAGATTTAGAGGGATTGATTTGTATATTAGCTATATTAAAGAATAATTCAGCTGCAAAAAGGATTTGTGATAGTTCTTGTTATAAGAATGCAATCCAAAAAGTATTATCCATGTAGGCAAGAACTAAGCAGTATGAGCTAATCTTATTATATGTTTGGTGTTTTAGATTAGTTAGCCAAGAAACTTGTGTAGTGTAGCTATTGAAGTTGTTATAAATGTTGTTGCGCGGCAAATCGGCGAGTCTGTCGCTAATTCTTTCCAATTCTCATGTAACCTATGGCGGCTAAGTCGAAATAGGCATGTTAGATTTGGCTAGTGGTTTATCCGTAGGTAAGTACTTGTCTTGTCTTCTCTTTGTGTCTTTCCTTCAACCTATTCTTCTATTAACCCTTGCCGTCTCTTCTCCTCTCTTTACTTCCTTAACCTGGGGTTACGATCGTCGAATCGGGTTGGAGTCCTTCTCTTGCGTTAACGGCTTGG
>CAJVQA010002851.1:0-20904 GCA_910591915.1 Cetraspora pellucida | reverse complement strand
ATTAAACCACAATACTGATAAGTGATTAATAAAAGTCAAAAGACCAAAAAGGTCACCTTAATACCAAAAAAAAAAATATATATATGCTTATAATAAGTAATATGCTTATAATGTATTTATATAGAAGATTCCTATATGGAAATGTGACTGTATTTGGTTTTTAAATTTTAATTATATAGCACTTATATAAGATTTTTGCTAACTAAATAGCTCTTTAGAACTAGTCCTGAAGGGCTATTTAGTTAGCAAAAATCTCACATATTATCTTTAAATAAAATTTATATTATAAATATTTAAACCCGAACATGTTCATGAACTTCAAACTAAAAAATTCAGGTTTGGATTTGGTTTAAAAATAGAACTGAACTTGAACTTAATTAAAAGTTCAGTTCAGTTCATAAGGTCCCTACAGCTTTCAAAGAAACACCTTTTTATTTATCCTTACATTATCTAAAAATTACTCTTAAAGATCTTATTCTCTTATCTCTAATTAAAACTATTTAAGATTTAGAAGTTTTATTTTTATTTTTTTTTATAATTAAAGTCCTTGTCTTGAGAATGCAATATTTTTATTCAAGCATATTAGAATACAGCATGCTACCAAAGACTCACCTTATATTGGAGGTTACAACTAGCCATATATACACTTTTGGTGCCTAATTTAAGTAGTTTATTTACATATTGCTATATAAGTTCTACACTAGTTGTTATACTTGCAAGCCAACTAGAGAACTTGCCTATTTAAACTCTCTGTATATGCAATTCTTCTTGTATTATGAGAATATCTCAAGGTTACTCCATCCAAGTTCCTGATGCTAGTTGTTATCCTTAGAACTACTTTATCCTTGACAGAAAACTTATTAGAGTCTTTTATATTCCACATATACAGACCTAGTTTTATGCAACACACTATAGTTATCTAATACTTGCAATCACAAGGGTTATCTGTTTAACCACTACATTATATTATTTTTATTCTTGTAAAGTTTACTAGAACCTTAGTACCTATCTTCTAGCATCTTTTTCATTATCTTCTACTAGCCATAACTTAGAACTAGCAGTTACTTCCAGACTACCAATTCAAATGGCCCAGTATAGTATACTTTTGTATCCTTTTCCTCTGGCAAATCTAGCAGCATAGTTGATTATATGCTCCTCTATACATATTTGATATTCAGTTTAACTTTTGGTTTTTATAAAGGTGTTTTATAGGCTTTAATCAGTTTAATGATATCATCGAAAGTTTATGCTATCTTTTATTTAGAAATTTCCAAGTAGGTTTCTGTCATCTTAGTTTTTTAGTCTTCTACATCCAGTGGTCTTATTGTAGATTTGCACTAAAGTCTTATACAATACTGATAATACATTCCTCTATGTATATATAATGTTACACTTTGCATAAATGCTCTGAGTTTCCAATATCAGTAGAAACTGACTTGGTGCATCTGGATTACAGCCATATGAGGCCAACTGATCAACAGAAGACAGTTACTGTAATGCAGATATAATTTTTAAATTTCATCATAGATGGAATTTAAACCTTAGACCTGCCACTTGAAGGATAACAACTCAATCACTATACTAGGATTGCCATCCTCTAACCTAGAAGTTTTATACAAACTAGCATCAAAAATTACAATTAATATTCTGCTTGAAATTAACAAACAAATCTATAAACAATTATAGAAATCCAACTGTATTAATTTTTCAAATTGAAAAAAACAATAACAAATAATATACACATATACCAATTAACAAACTTTATTTTTCTATAGTAGAAATAATATATATACTTATTATAATTTT
The DNA here is from genome assembly GCA_910591915.1 of Cetraspora pellucida. Taxonomy (NCBI): domain Eukaryota; kingdom Fungi; phylum Glomeromycota; class Glomeromycetes; order Diversisporales; family Gigasporaceae; genus Cetraspora; species Cetraspora pellucida. Next base: position 19,098 of record CAJVQA010002851.1, on the reverse strand, counting down.
ATATATATTTGTTTCTGTGATCAATTTGACCAACTTTATTTATATACTAAAGTCTATTTACTTGTTAGACAGGTCTTTAAAAAAATTAGTACTTGGGCTACTCTGTAGATCAAGTATTATACAACTTCTAATTTTATTTTAACTATAAATGATATTATCTAGATGAGTTTTTGACTATTCTAGTAGGTTTTTTTTTTTAATATTAAGGTGAGTACTTGCAACTCAGGAGTTTATTAGTAATCAGTTGGCATATAACTATTGTATACAACAGTTACAAAAACAATTATAAAAAGAGTGTACAACTAGCCAATTATATAACTTTAGTAATTGTTTATTTTAAGTAGTCTACTAAAAGATTCTATACTAGTTGCTATATCTAAAACCTGTTTGTAGGTTCTTTATTTAAATATTCTAGTTTCTATATCTATTCTGTTCTACCAATTGCAGATTAACTGCAAATATGCCATAGTCACTAAGTCATATTTAACTTTGTACTAAGCCCATTAGAGCTTTCTGTATTCTATATTTACAGCTAACCTAATACTGCTTTGGTCTAGATTATCACTTGCAGTCAGAGCTAACTATTAAATCACTATACTTTTGTAAAATTTACTAGAACTCTGATATCTTCTTTTTCTACTTTTTATCTTTTATTTCTAAATTTACAAAACTTTACAAACTACTAATTCAGATAGTTCAGTATGGTATCTTAAGTTTTTTTTCCTCTTGCAGTTTCTAGCAGCCTAGTTGATATATGCTTTTTTACATATATTATTATTTGATCCATTTTAGTTATTTTTTTTTAGAGCCTTTTAATAATCCAATAGTATTATCAAAAGTTTATATTATCTCTTTACTTAGGATTTCTAAATAGGTTTTTGTGCTTTAATTTCTTAGTATTATGTGTTTAGTGATCTTATCATAAGTTTGCACCAGAGTCTTATGCAACACTAATTATTAACATTTCTTTATATACATGTAATGTTATACTTTGCATAGATGCTCTAAGCTCTCATTCAAGATGATGTCTCTAAGATTACAAATCATCTCTTCTATCTAACTGATTAACAAGATACAGTTACCATAACACAAATATAATTTCTAAAATTTACTATTTATAAGATTTGAATACTAGATCTGCTATTTAAAGATTGACAATCTGTTCACTTCACTAGATCATCACACCTCTATTCTAGTAGGTTTAGGTTACAAATAAATTAGATTTATTTAATTTTTTAAGCTTTTATTCTTGCATATAATTTTTCTTTTTATTTATACTAGTACAAATAGTAAAAATGTATATACTGCATATATGTTACTATTTTATAAATTATTTAATAAAGATACAAGCAAGACTTTATTTTTAAAAAAAAATTTTTAGTAACAATTGAATATAATACTAAAAAGTTTTATTAGTAATATGTTTTTTTATATATATAAAATTTTATTTACTAAAAAAATTATATAACAAATAATTTATATCATCTTTACTCTTAAATTTATTAAAAAAATAAAAAGATATTATTTTATAACAAACTGTTATAATAATAATCTGTGATTGACTAATTAAAATCGATTATATAACTAAAAAAACCTAATCATTATGTAATAAAAAAAAATCATTGTGTAATAATATGATTTTTTTAAAAAAAATTATTACATAATGACAAGTACTTTTATTTTTTTTAAAAAATATCTTTATTAAAAAAAAAAACAATATAATTATATAACAAGTACTAAACTATAACAAACTAACAATATTTATGTTATTGTGTAACAAACATCTATGCACAAAAAAACCAACCTACAAAAAAACTACTTACTTTAATCAAACAACGATTTAGAACTTATTATTTTAAACAAAATTTACAAACAAAAAAAAACCAAAAAATTAATTAAAAAATGTAAGATTAGAAAAAAATAAAAAAAACCAAAAAATTTTAAGAAATTAAATACCAAAATAATGAAAACTCTAAAAAATGATAAAGCACTAACAAATAATAAAAGTATTAAGAAATGATGAAGCTTCAACAACTAATAAAAGCTCTAATAACTAATGAAAGCTATAACAACTGATAAAAGCTCTAAGAAACAACAAAAGCTTTAAGAAATAATAAAGCATTAACAAATAATAAAGCACCAACAAATTATAAAGCATCAACAAATGACAAAAACAATAAAGCACTAACAAACAATAAAAGTATCAAGAAATAATAAAGCTTCTAACAAACATTAAAAGCTTCAACAACTAATAAAAGCTTTAGAAAATAATAAAAGCTCCAACAACTAATGAAGCTCTAAAAAATAACAAAAGTAACTAAAGCTTTAAGAAATAACAAAGATCAAGAAATGATAAAGCACTAACCAATACACAAAAAAAATTACAAAAAACTCTTCCTGCTGATCATTTATATACAAAACTATAGAAAAATATTTTAGAAATTTTCTAAAAAACAGCTGTTAAAATCAACTTTACAGACCTAAAAAAAAAAATAGAGCTTGTAAAAAAGATATAACAAGAGTTAAAAGTAGAAAACTAAAGAACTTGGTAAGAAAGATAGAGAAAAAAACACCTCAGTTGACATTTAAAAAAGTGAAATTTGGAAAATTCTTTGTAATCTGAAAACATTGATTTGTAGATCATAGCAACATGTAAATAGATAAACAAACAGACATGTGTATTGATAGATATACAAACAAATTCAATTTGGATAGTAATAGGCATAAAACATAGAAAGTTTCAGAACAAATAGTAAATAGAGGCTATTAGTAATCAAACAAATATAAGTAGCACACAAGGCTGAAAAGAAAGCCTAATAACAACTTATATTAAAAGAGTATATTGGGCAACAAATAGCATATATAACAAAGTGTTTTTTAACCAAGCTAGTAAAATTGTTTCAACACCAGACAGAGAAAATGAGATTGTAGCTATGCTAACAGAGCAAGTTGCATTAGAAATTGTCTTGCTACATATAACAAGAGAAATAATCAAGAAAGCAGAAGAAGAACAGCCAGTTAAGAAGATTAATATTACTAAACAAAACAAGAATATTATAATAGAAAAACTTATAATAAAATAAACATAAGACAAATGAAAAGAGGTACATCAACAGCCAACAAAAACAAACAAAAACTAGGAAGAAAAAGTAAGCCAAGCAAACAATAATCAAGAAAAAGAAATTTTGTTTATACAAGAAAGAGATACAGAAGTACAAAAGAAAGAGTAAGAGCAAGAAGTCATCGCAATAGAAATTAAAAAAGAAATTAATATAGTTAGAGAATCCTTAGAAGAAAGCATATGGGCTCCAAGCAAAAGAAACTGTAATCAAGACAGCAGTCTGCTTGTGAACATACTAGCACACAATGTACTAGGAAAAACAAAAGAAGAGTATACAAAATTTATTAGATGGTTACTAAAAAACAATGCATATATCAAGGATATTAGAGAAGTTTTTAAAAGAGAAAACCTATAAATAGAAGTAGATTTTATCTGTGAATATAGCAGAAGTAAAGCAATACAAAGAATCAGCAAGAAGAAAGGTAACTGGTACAGAATAATATCTAAAGAAAAAGAAGGCTGCATGAAGAAACAAATACAACATAATGAGAAATATCAAAAGAGAAGTAATAGCAGAATAAGAACTAAAGAAGAAAAGCAGAAATGGAAAGAGAATAAAATTTTAACAAATGAAAACCAATATGAAATAAATGAAGAAACTGAAAACAAAGGTTATTTAACAATTTGGGATCTACTAATAAATATAAACAAAAAAAAAGTAGAATACATCTGTAAAAGATTTAGAAAAGCCTATATAGTAAGAATTAAAAGATCAAAATAAAAGGCCTTAGCAGTAGTTAAGACAGAAGAAATATATGAAGACTTTCCATGGGCCATACCAGTAAATAGTAACAAACTGGTATGAATAACTAAAATAATAGAAGATCATGAAGCTAAAGAAAGACAAAGGAGTTATATAGCAAAACTAACAGAATTATCAGAAAGTGTCTCAGAAGTCTTATTACTGTGAAGTTTAAAGAACAAGGAAGTCAAGTCAATTCATATACCTTCAAATAGAAATAGAAACCAAAGAAGAACAGCAACAGTCATGTTTGCATCAGAAGAGAATATAAAAGCAGCTTAATCAAAATCATTTATATATAATAATTTCCAACTACACTGAGTAAAAGAAGAAAGAAGAAAAATAAAACAAACAAAAGATCTTAAAGAAGAAAGCAGAAGAAGCTAAGAAAGGTCTAGCCAAATCTCTGACACAGAAAAGAACAATAGCCAAAGAGAAGAACAAGAATTTAAGCTAAATACAAATAGAAAAAGAAGAGAAAGAAATAGAAGAATAGAGAATCAAGCAGCAGCAAGCAGAAGTAGTATATAAGATCAAAATACAAAAAACAAAACAAGACATACAAATTTACTTGAAAAAGAAAAAAAACCACATAGAAGAGAAACAACAGAACCCAAAACTCAAACACAAGAAGAAGCTTTATATATAAATAATATCTTAAATCGAATTTTAGAAAGACTTGAAAGATTGGAAAAGACAAGAAACACAACATGAAATAGTTTAGCTTACTACTCTTAAAAGCATCCTAGTTGAATATATGAGCATAGACCAGGAGATTAGAAAGTTTCTACATAGAAAAAGAAAAATATTCAAAGAAAGCAATGCAAAAATATCTCTTAATCATAAGAAAAATGTAAAGACAAAAAGAAAAGAACAAGTAGAAGTTACAGAAACAAGAAGTAAGCAATTAGAAAAAAAATGGAAACAAGAAAAAATAAAAATAAAAAGAGCATGTCACAATATTAATGAACTTAAAACCAAAGGATAGAAATTAAAAAACCTAATAGAATAGGCAGAAGAAGAAAAAATCATAATACTAGAGATTACAGAAATAAATTTTACAGAAAGAGAGAGAAGATTTTTAATACATGCAGCAAATAAGAGATATGTTGAGTTTTGGTCAAGTGCTGCAAAAGATAAGAAAAAAGGATCTGATATAGGTATCTTAGTCAACAAACAATAGAAAAAACATGTGGGTGCAGTCAAAAAGATAAATGAATATTTGATAGAGCTTATACTATATTTTAAGCAATTGGAATTAGTAGTATTAGGAGTCTATATACCACCAAGTGACAAGGCAATAGGAAAAAATATTCAACAAAAATAGTAAAAATAGTCACAAAAAAGAAAAGACATACACAAATAGTAATTTTAGATGATTTTAATCATACTGCAAATAATGTATTGAACAGATAACACTAATAAGCAGCAAATTACAAAAGATTTTCTATCTTTAATTGGATAAAGAAGCAAAATTTCAGTAATATTTATAGAGATATGCACCTAACAAGCCAAGAGTATATATGGTCAAATAGAGAAGCTGCAACAAGAATTGACTATATATGGGTATCAAAGAGATTGGCCTTAGGTTTATAGAAGGCAGAATTGAAGAAGCAGAAGAAATCACTGAAAGTGATTACAAGATAGTAAAAGCAGAGATATGGATCAAACACATAATGGTAAAGAACAGCAAGACTGAGATTAAAAGGAAAAGACAAGCAAGAACAGTATATCTATATAATCAGACAAATGAAGAAAACTGGAAAAAGTATATACAAGAATTGCAAAAATGATTAGAATTCAAAGAGGTGCTAAAAAGAACACAAAGAAAAGATCAAAAAGAAAAAAGAGAAACAGACAGAATAAATAGCATATAGGACATAATAGAAGAAGCAATTATTACAGCAACAAGTAAGCATCTACCTAAAAAGAAAATATATAACACAGTAATGAATAAAAGAAGCAGTTAAAGAAAACAGTGCCAAGAGAAGAATATTGTAAAGCTGTAAAGATTAATCAAATATGCAAAGACAAGAGAAAATCAAGAAGTAACAGAAGAAGAAAGATCGAAACAAATGAGAAACTATAAACATTAAAAGAGAAAGAAGATATAAAGCTGTCAAAACTACATAAATAATGGTCAAATGCTTGAATAAAAGATATAAAAGGTTGGCAGAAACTGTTACAAGAGATAAAAAAGAAAAAATAAAAGCAAAGTTAAAAAAAGCAGATAGAAGAAAATATAGATAAAAGATGTGAAATAATTAAAACAAACTAAGAAAAAATAAAAGCTAGTCTGTTAAACAAGTCTTACAAAAAAATAATGCTTAACAGATTTATCAAACAAGAGAAAGAAGTAACAAACCTGATAATAGAGCCAGATTTAGTTAAAATAGGTGTAGCAGAACATTACAAAAAACAATTCAGAAAGAGAAACATGAAACTAGAAGAAATATTAGAAATATAGAAAGAAATTTACAAGTTACAAAAACATATCAAAGAGGAATAGTATAGAGAAGTTAAAGAGAACATCAAAAAAAAAGAATGAAAAGAGATATTAAGAGAACTTAAAACAAGAACAGCTCTAGGCATATCTGGTATAAGCTATATACTAATCAAACAAGCAGAAAAGAAAATATAAGAAATCTTCAGAGCCTTCACTGATTTTTGCTTAAAAGTAGGAGAAATACCAACTAAGTAAAAAATCGCACAAGTTTATCCAATATCAAAAGATGTAGAGTGGAGGTATAGCTTAAACAATATTTATCTAATAGCATTAATTGAAATATTTAAAAAGGTGGTAACAAAGGTAATAACAAAAAGGCTTGCTAAAGTATTTATAAAGAGAGAAGTGCTTAAGGAATCAAACTATGCAGACCTATTAGGAAACTTAACAGAGCAGCTGGTATATATCTTAAACATGATAATGAAAGAAGCAAAAAAAAAAACAAAGAAATATAGATACTTCTGCAAGATATGAAAAAGACATTTGATTCTATCTTATTGAAAAGCCTTGAATTAGCATTACAAAGAGTTAAGATATCTAGGAAGACAATTAAATATATTTTAAATCTTTTTTATAAAAGACAATTAAGAATAATTACAGCCTATGAATTAACAAAAAAAGTAATAGCAGGAAATAAAATAGACCAAGAAGAAGTAATATCATCATTAATATAGTATCTTTTTTATGATCCATTACTAGTTAGAGTGCAAGAGAAAGAAAGTTTAGGGTATATAGTTAAACAACTAATTAGAGAAGAGATGCAATATAATAATATTACAAAATATTGCCAAGCAGCAATCACATATGCAGATAATACAACATGAATTGCAAATAGCAAGAGTCAACTATTGAAGATCTTAGAAATAGCTAAGAAGTTCTTCAAGATGAATGATATAGAAATAAACAGATCAAAATTAAAACTGTTAGTAATAAATACAAAGATCAGGAAAGAAAAAAAAAAAGTAATATTTGAAAAAAGCAAAATAATTGAAGAACCAAAAAGCAAAATAGTTCATTTACTAGAAATATGGTTAAACAACAAAATGCAAGAAGTATTGATCAAAAAGAAAGCTAAAGGAATAATCAGTCAAATGATTAAAGATCTTAATATAAAAAAATAACAATAAGCCAGATTGCATATATAAACAACATAGTAATAATCTCAAAACTAAGCTATGCTTTAGTTAACTAAGATTTCAGAAAAAGAAATATATAAAATATATTAACCAATGATTTGTCTGACAAAGTAGAAGAGCAATTTGCAAAGAATATTAGAAAATTGTATAATAAAATATAAAGATCTCTATAGATGTAGAACATTACAACAAAAGCTAGTAATGAAGCAAGTAAGTAGTCTGCTAAGAAAATTAAACAAACAAGATAATCTAAGACAGCTAACAAAGCTAAGAATAACACAAGGCTGTCAAAGAGCAAGCTTGACAAAAGACATTTAGAAACTAAAAAAGATGCCAGCTAACATTAAATGTTAGAAGAACAATTTAGTGTGTTTAATGATAATAAAAGCAAAAGAATGAAGAATAAATATAAGAACTAAAAGTAACTTATAGAGAACTTTTGGACATAGTACCAGAATACAAGAGCTTTTAAAAACATGTCTGTAAAAAAAAAGTAGAACTAAAATAAGTGAAGCAGGCCTAATATACTTAAATCAATTACTTGACACAAAAGGTAAAAATCTAATTACATAGCAACAGTTCAAAAATTATTGTGAGCAGTCAAGCAAAGGCAAGAAAGCTAAATAGTTTAAAGAAATAAAGCTAAAGGTACTCAAAAGAACATTAAACAGAGAAGTTAAAGAATGTTTTAAGACAAACAAATATAATACTCAAGCAATGAAAATAGAATGAAAGTATATATCAGAAGATAAAAAAAAGAAGGAATAGATAATATACAGTGCACAAGACTGCAGGCAGCTAGAAAAGATAGTAAAGAAAAAGAAGAAGAAGATTTTAGTAAAATACTGGCAAATGCAAGGCAAAGAAAATGAGATAGCAACAGAAATTAGCAAATGTAGCAGATGTACAGAAAAAAAAAAACAGATAGAAGGCAGCTGCCAGCAATAAATAAGAGTAAATAACAAGATTAGAGTAATTTTTAATACATCAATAGAGAAAAGTAACAATAAGGTCAAGGTAGCATTGGACCAATTAACAGAAAAAGTAAAAATAGAGAAGTTAAGAAATAATAAGCAGAAACTCATAGATTTCATAATAATAAAAGAGCTAGAACTAGAGATAATTAAGTGACAAAATCTAAATAAGAATATTAACCAAGAAATCGTAAAGATACTAAGAAGAAACTTAACAAAAGACAAGAACAAATTTATTATATATACAGATGATGCAGCAAATGCAAGGACCAAAAAGAAATTATTAGCTCAGAACATGGATATAAAATAAATTCAGACAAATAAGACATAAGAGTGACCAAAAGAAGAAATATCACTAGGGCTAGAAGGATGGACAACATTGACAATTGCAGAATTAGTAGCAATATAGGCAGCAATTCTGACAATACTAAAAGAAAAACAAATAGAAATATATACAGATAGTAATGCTGCAATAAGAAATATCAATAGAAGTTTAGAGCAAATAAATAAAATAAAAATCCTTAAGAAGAAAAATATGATATGAATAATGAAGATTATAGATCTTATCAACACAAAAAAGATACAAATAGTGTTAATAAAAGTCAAAAGTTACAGTAAGAACAAGTGAAACAACAAAGCTAATAGCCTTGCAAAAAAGGAAACAACAAGTGAGAAAATAATACAAATAAAAAAGTTCGGTATAAAGAGATAGAGTACTGCCTAGAGTAGGAAAACAGATGAACTAATATTCCAGCAAAACTGTTATGCAAATTAGTAATGAATACAGGATTAGGAGCAGAATGGAGAGAAACAAAAGCAATTAAAAAGTTGAAGCCAAAAACAGAAATCATGATTTATGATTAGACACAATTCTGGAAAAAGCTTAAAGCAACTAAAAGAATATACTGCACAACAAGAAGAAGTAGTACAAGAAGATGCATATTTATTAAGTATATGATAGATAAATTTCCAACCTTAGAAGAACTTAACAGAAAATGATCAAATATATACATAATAACAGAATGTCAAGTATGTCAAGATAAAGTTAAAGAAACACAGTTGCACTTGGCATTATGCAAAAGACAAGAAAATCTCTGAAAACAAATCCAAAAAGTGACTATTGCAATAGCCTGAAAAGGGTTGAAGAAAGAAAAAAAAACTCACATCTTACCATATATACTATATATAGCACTTTTCGAAAAAAATGAAGCAGAAGAAATAGAGATAAGAAAAGCTTTAATAAAAGGCCTAATTTCAGAAAAGATACAAGACAGACTAGCATAGCTTCTAAACACTAAGGCAAGACAGCAGTTTATAGAGATGGTAGCAAAGACAGCATGGAACACATTCTATGAACAGGTTTGGAGGATACAGTGTAAAAAGGTTAATGAATAGAAGAAGAAAAAAGGTATAACAACCAAAATGAAGAAAAAGGAAGTTAAAAAAAAGAATTTAAAGAAGAAAGGAAAGGCAAGTCAGCAAAAGATCAAAGAAGAAAGGAAATTAGCAAAAGAAAAAAAAGATAATATTAATAAAGAAATTAGGAAAACAATATTAGGACTTGTTATAAAAGAAAGAAGACCCTTTTACAACAGACTTTAAGTAGTCAGACAAGTGGCCTACTTCTGCTTGAAGTAGTGCAACAAGTTGCATTTAGATACCCTTTGGGTGGCCAGGTGATGCTAGACTTAGTTGTTAGGTAAATCTATATAATTGCAAAAGTAATTTCAAAAATCTTAATAAAGTACTAATGTGATTGCTTAAGTTAAAAAAAAAAAAATAAAAAAAATAAAGCACCAACAAATGATGAAAATAATAAAGCACCAACAACTGACAAAAGCTTTAAGAAATAATAAAGTATTAACAAATAATGAAAGCTCCAAAAAACCATGAAAGCTTCAAAAAATAATAAAGCACCAATAAACAACAAAAGCTTCAAAAAATGATAAAGTTTCAACAAATAATAAAGCACCAACAAATAATGAAAGCTTCAAAAAATGATGAACTACTAACAAATGATGAAGTTTTAAGAAATAATAAAACATTAACAAATCATAAAAGCTTTAAGAAATGATAAAAGCTCTAACAACTAACAAAAACTTTAAAAAATGATAAAAGCTTCAAGAAATGACAAAAGTTTTAAGAAATAATAAAAGTTCTAAAAAAGAACAAAGCTCCAAGAAATAACAAAATGTTAACAAATAACAAAGCATCAACAAACAATGAAAGCTCCAAGAAATAACAAAGCACTAAGAAATAACAAAGTACCAAGAAATAATAAAGCTTCAATAGATGACAAGACTTCAAAAAATAACAAAACACCAATAAACAATAAAGCTCCAAAAAACAATAAAAGCTTCAAGAAACAATAAAAGTTCCAAGAAACAATAAAGCACTAACAAACAATAAAAGCTTCAAGAAATAACAAAGTACTAACAAATGATAAAGCTTCAAGAAATAACAAAGCACTAACAAATAATAAAAGCTTTAAGAAGTGATGAAAGCTTTAACAATTGATACAAGCTTCAAGAAACAACAAAAGCTTTAAGAAACAATAAAAGCTCCAAAAAATAATAAAAGTTCCAAAAAACAATAAAAGCTTCAAGAAATAATAAAGTTTTAAAAAATAATAAAGCTTCAAGAAATTATGAAAGCTTCAAGAAATAATAAAGTATTAACAAATAATGAAAGCTTTAAAAAATAATAAAGCATTAAGAAATAACAAAGTACTAAGAAACAATAAAAAGCTTCAAAAAATGATGAAGCTTTAAGAAATAATAAAAGCTCTAAAAAATAACAAAGTATCAACAAATGACAAAAGCTTCAAAAAATGACAAAGCATCAATAAACAATGAAGCATCAACAAATAATAAAGCATTAACAACATCAAAAGTGCTAATATAACAACATTAACAAATAATAAAAAAGATAATACTATAAAAAAATAATTAGTAAACAAATAAATAATTTTATATAATTATTAATTTTAAATTTGATTGGTCAATCATATACAGGTTGTCATATGATAGATTGCTATTGTATTTTTGCTAAAATAAAATTAATAAAAACTAAACAAATTAAAAATTAAAAATTAAAAGAATGGCAATTCTAGTGTAGTGGTTGGGTTGTCATCCTCCAAGTGGCAGGTCTAAGGTTCAAATCCCATCTACGACGAAATTTGAAAATTATATCTGTATTATAGTAACTGTTTTCTGTTGATCGGTTGGTCTTATGTAGCTATTACCTAGATACACCAAGTTAGGTTCTACTGACATTGGGAGCTCGAGAATCTATGTGAAATATAACATTACATATACATAGAGGAATGTATAATCAGTATTGTATAAGACTTCAGTGCAAACCCACAATAAGACCATTCTGCGTAGAAGACTAAGGAACTGAGATGATGGAAACTCACTTGAAATTCTTGAGTAAAGAGGTAGCATAAACTTTCGATAATATCATTGGACTAGTTGAAGTCTACGAAACATCTTCATAAGAACTAAAGGTTAAAACTAGACATCAAATATGTGTAGAAGAACACATAACCAACTAGGCCATCAGATTTGCCAGATAAAAAGGATATAGAGTATACTATACTAAGGCATCTGGATTAGTAGTCTGAAATAAGACTGATGGTTTTGAGTTGCGACTAGTAGGAAATAATGAAGAAGATGCCAGAAAAATAGGTACTGGGGTTCTAGTAAACTTTACAAGAGTAGAAATAATATAATGTAGTAGTTAAACAGGTAACCCCTATGACTGCAAGTATTAGATAACTATAGTATATTGTATAAAACTAGATTTATATATATAGGACATAAAGACTCTAGTAAGTTTTCTGTCAGAAATAAACTAGTCCTAAAGATAACAACAAGCATCAGGAACTTGAATAGATGTAGCCTTGAGATGTTCCCATAATACAAAGAAGACTGCATATGTAAAGGGTTTAAATAGACAAAACTCCTAGTCAGCTTGCAAGTATAGCAACTAGTATAGAACTTATATAACAATATGTAAATAGACTACTTAAATTAGGCACCAAAAGTGCATATATGGCTAGTTGTAACTTTCAATGTAAGGTAAGCCCCTGGTGGCATACTGTGTTCTAATATACTTGAATAAAAACATTGCATCCCTAAGATAGAGACTTTAACTATAAAAAAAAAAATAAAAAAATAAAAAAAAAAAAATTAAAAAAATTAAAAATAATAAATAAAAAGTAATAAATAATAAATTAAAAAAATAAATTAAAAAATAATAAATTAAAAAAAAATAAAAAATAAACAATAATATAAAAAATAAATATTATTAATAAAAAATAAATTAAATTAAAAACTTTAAAAAATTAAAAATTAAAAAAAATTAAAAATTAAAAATTAAAAAAATTAAAAAATTAAAAAATAAATAAAATAAATAAAATTAAAAAATAAAATAAATAAAATTATAAAAAATAAAACAATAAAATTATAAAAAATAAAAACACAAATAAATAAATAAATAAATTAAAAAATAAGAGTTTTAAAAAAATATGCACATGCATTATAATGTACTCTTTTTATATATTCATATAATTATAAATAAATTATGGGTAAATCTATATATCGCACCCCTGTGTAATGCTTAAATCTTGCACCAGGGGTGTGATATACTTAAATTTCACCACCTATAAAGGATCACTAAGTTACAATGGAATAGTTAAAGTTTCGACTAAAGATAAAGAAGCTAATAAAGAGCAATCAATTACTATCACTGACAGCCAAAGTTTAATTAAGTAAAAAAGAAAAAGACCACATAATTCATGAAGTTACTTCAAAAATTTAAATTTTTACTTAGCCAAAATCTGTAAAATCGAATACGTCTCAATGCAATAAACATGAAAAATACAAGCACTGGAAATGCAGATTTGCAACAACCCTAGTATGCAAAATAACTTTATTTAGACAAATAATGTGATCTCAACATTTACCGTTCTGTCCTACTTCTATTAGTTATTACCTGTACTCTTATGAAAAGTAGCATTGTGTCCTACTTGTTGACATATATGACATTTGTAAGAACCTCTAGTTTTGAGTTTTCTACAAAAGCTTTGTTCTTTTTCAACACTACTCAAATACCGTTGTTTGCATGATCAACTTCTACCAGTAACTTTGTTCAGATTTTTCACGTTATTGAGATTAGTGATCTCATTTTCTTGTTCTATTTCCTTCTCTATTTTCTTCTCTATTTTCTTCTCTATTTTATTACTTTCTGAATTAGCATTAATGTTACACTCATTTATTTTATAGGCATTATCAGGTATTTCATCATTTATAGCAGCTAGGGGTCTTTCGCGAATTACAGGTCTTTCGTCAATTGCAGGCCTTTCGTCAATTGCAGGCCTTTCTTGCGTATATTCATTTGATTTTCTTCTAATATAGTCTTGAAGAAAGGTAGTAATTTCATCATTGTCTTGCTCAACTGCAAGTAAAGTTGCTGTTCATGCTAATCTCCAAACATGACCATATAAATTTCTCTTATAAACAGCCTTTTTAATCATAGAAATAGTTGCTGGGATTGTGGCTGGCTTTCGTGTTAGTAAGATACCTTTATCCATAGGTTCATTATTTTTTTCACAACTGTATACTATACTTTCTTGTAGATTTAACACATCTTGGTGAATGTCTTTGTACTATCATAGAGGTATCATGCTAATATGAAATGTGGCAGTTTTTGAATTCATAATAATGCAAAAATAGTGATGGCATATAATTCCTCTGGATATAGATTTGAGACAAGAACACAAGAAAGAAATAGTATTAATGACAATAACGTAATGTATATGATTTTTTTCACTTCATATGTCTACAACTTTCCATATTTCTGACACTTCCTCTTGTTCTACTTCTTCTATCATGGCCTAGAGAGTCTTAAAACGTGCATCGTTTTGATCTTCAATGAATCCTTCTAATGTCGTCTGGAGATTTTCCTTTACAACAACAAGATTTTAGTATGTTATATGTGCTGTAAATGGAAATGGAACTAAAATTGATTTGAAATCATAGTAACTATATTGTAAGTAGAAATGGAACTAAAGTTGATTTTGAATCCATTTAAATTGGAACATAATTACTATACCTGAAATCTAATCCTTACCCTAACTCTAACCAAATTAACTTAAATTCCATTCCTATTTACTAAAGTCTAAACCAACACTAATCTTTGATAACTTAAATTCCACTCCCATTTACTGCATATGCATCATACCTGCTCACAATTCAATTCTTCATAATTGGGCTCAATCAAATTCGTATTAACAAATAAGCATTAAGACATTTCTTCTCTAATCATATTTTTAATAGGTTCAGTAAGATACTTATCAAGAACTTTTGTTATTGCTAGAAACAAATCTTGTCCAACTGTGTAAGTAGTATTCAATGTAGTAGCTTGCTTATATTCATAAAACTGATTCTATCTCCCTTCTTCTATTAATCTCGAATCGAGATGATCTGCAAGCTTGCATAGGGTACTATTAGCCTTTAGTTGTTGTTTTATGATCCAATTATAGCCTTCAACTCTCGAGGTGGTTTCAATACCAGCTGTGAAGATTTTATGAAGATAAGCCAGAGCCCATGATTTACACTTTTGATCCAAAGTACGTAAAATATAATCCTTTGTCATTGGAAAATCAGTAAGTAATTGGTTTCATCTTTGCTTAAATAGTAGTTCACATAAGCTGTTACAGCAGTGATAGAACTGTTAGATAAAATTTTCACATTTTTCACCCAATTTGGCTTTCAGATTTTTAGATAAGTTTTGTGATATATGGAATATACAGTGGGCTGGATATGTTTCAGGGAAAATGATAGGAATGGCAGCATCAAGCGTAGGGTCTGCATCAGTAAACATAATAATTGGGGCTTGGTTGGTGGCTCTTTTGATACACTTGAGTATTCAGATATGTGTATTAAGAGATTCATCACTCACTAACATCTGACGAACAAGACGAATTTTGCATTTGTTATCAACTATTATAAAAACCTCTAATGGCATCTGATACTGATTTGTATGAGATGTATTGTCATTAACGATAACATCATGATATTTAAGCCACAGGTCAACCTGATTAGGAGACATCCACAGAAGGTGAGTTAACTGATTATCTTGGTCTAATTTGAAATCAACGACCTAACATAAGTCTTCAACTTTTTTTTGCATTAATGAAGTAAACAGCGCAGATGCATCATTGTTAATCTTGTCAGATTTTTTATATTTTTGAATTACATTTGCCAAATCCTGGTTTTGAAAATGCAGATTCAGGAATCGTGCTTTTAAGAGACTTCTTTGTACTGTAAGTGATAAATTCCTAAGTTTTGTCATTAATGAAATTTCATGAAGTGCTTTATTAGTAAATGATCGATACTTTGTTGCAAATTCTTGGGTTTTAGGGGATAGCACATGGTTATGTTGATTGATGAATGTTGTGACAATTATTTTTGTTTCATGTTCAGGAAATAATAAGTTTACATGTCACAGGCAACTTAATTTTTTTGTTTTGGTGTTCTGTTGTGTCCTTTTTAATGCTGATTCTAATTTTTTTTTAGATTTATATTTACTACCAAATTTACAGATGATGGTCATTTTGTGAATTTGGCCTTTGCTATTTCTCTCTATTCTATATTTAACAGTCGCAAATCCATTCCTAGCACCATATTCATCGAAATAGCTCTCTACTTCTTTTCATGTTTCAAACCCAATATTCTTGGGAATGTCTTCAGATGCAACTATAGATATGCATGTTAGAATGTTGTGATACATATATTAATGATTCAAATACTTACTAAAATCATTGCTATTTTTTCTCTCTATGTTAATAGGTTCAATATTCATCATTTGTTTATCGTTATTAACATTATTAGAACCACTTTTGATCAAATTTATATTCATGGAGGCTTAAAAGTTACAAGGCTGAAATGGGTAAGCCAATAATATTATGATAGAAGGTATGATAAATGTTAATAAAAGTCTGTATTGCATACCGATTTGGTTTGTATAGGCCATGTTTTTTAAGATTATGATTTTAGCGCACTTGTTTAAAAACCCAAAATGTAATATGATAGACAAGTTAAACTAAGGTGTTTAATAAAGATTTGAATGTTGATTTTAAGGCAATATTGATTAGCAAAACAACTTTGAGAAAAAATTTTTTTTTTCGATCTGTTTACATCATTGTGGATTATTTTAATGCAATACAGTATAATTTTATTTCATCTTAGGAAATGCGATACATTTACATCTCACTTTGCATAAAAATTATGCATTAGACTCTCACAGCCAATTAAATCAGGATTTATACTTTTATGTGAGATTTAATGGCTTTGCGCCATGCAGGATGCACATTTATTTATAAATTATTTATATATATTCTAATTTAAAGCTATAATTATATATATACTAATTTTAATATATATACTATATGCATAATAAATAATATTAAATACTATACACTTAATTATTAATAAATATCAATACTCTTAAATAATCTTAAACTTAAAAACAAGATGTATTACTAAGTAAAAATTAATAATTTTATATAAATATGAATTCTTTATACAACAAATATAAAATTTAAATAATAATAATAGTTAAAGACTATACAATAAATAATATTAAAAAGCAGTATTCATTATGTAAAGAATTCTATATTTAGAATACTTTAGTATTAGTAACAATAATACTCAAATACATAATGATCTACTTTATTTTATTTATTTTTTTTGAGTTAAAGTCTCTGTCTATAGGAGTTGATGTTTTTATTCATGTATTTGGACACAAGTGCCTTCAGAGGCTCCCTTACATTAAAGATTACAACTAGCCACACATACACTTTTGGTGCCTAATTTAAGTAGTTCGCCTATACATTACTATACAGATTCTACACTAGGTGCTATACCTACAAGCCAACTATGGGTCTTGCTTATTTAAACCCTCTGCATATATAGTCTACCATGTCTTATAGGGACATCTTCAAGGCTACACCTATTCAAAGTATCTAATGCCTTCAAGTACCCTTAGGACTAGTTTATCCTTGACAAGAAACTTACTAGAACCTTCTATGCCCCACACACAGCTGAGCTAGTTTTATGCAACACATTATAGTTATCTAATACTTGCAGTTATAGAGGTTATCTGTTTAATGCTATGTTATACTATTTCTACTTTTATAAAGTTTACTAGAACCCTAGTACCTATCATCATGACATCTTCTTCATCATCTTTTACTAACTGCTACTTAGGACTAACAGAACTTCTCTAACTTCCAATTCAGATAGCCTGGTATAGTATACTTATGTATTCTTTTTCTCTGGCGATTTCAGCAGCCTGGTTGATCATATGCTCTTCTACACATCTTGATATCTAGTTTATTCACCTATTCCTTTGAGGGTGTTTCATAGGCTTCCATCAGTCTGACCATACCATCAAAAGTTCATGCTACCTTTTTATTCAAGAATTTCCAAGTAGGCTTCTGACTCTTTGGTTCTTTAGTTTACTGCACCTGGTGGTCTTATCATAAGTTTGCACCAAAGTCTTATACAATACAGGTTATTAACATTTCTTCATGTATGTGTAATGTTATACTTGGCATAGATGCCCCGAGCTCTCATTCGAGATGATGCAACTTAAGGTTACAGATACACAAATCTAGTTGATCATCAAGAGACAGTTTGCCATAATACAGGTTAATTTCTAAATTTTGTCGTAGGTGGGATTTGAACCTTAGACCTATTACTTGGAGAATGACAACCCAATTACTATGCTAGAATGCCATCCTGATGACCTACTTTATATATTTTAAATTTTTAATATTTATATATATATATTAATATTCTAATTATTTACATTTTTTTTAAATATATAGCAATATTATGATCAAATTTCTTACAATAGCTATATTGATTTAAACACTTTCACTTAATATTAATTGTTATTTTATATATTGGTAGTTATTGATAGTATATGGATTATTGATGATATTAAAAGAACAGAACAAAAATAATGCTTTTTTATAAAAGTGCAAAAATATAATAAAGAAACAATCAAAGATATCTTAGATAAATATATTGAAAAAGGATCTATTGTTTATATAGATTGTTGGAAAGGTTATCTGAATATCGATAAACTAGAATTCAAACATAAAACAGTTAATCATTCAGAAAATTTTATAGATCCTAAAACAGGTACATATATGAATACTATAAAAAGATTGTGAAATAATATCAAGTTACAGATTGCTTCACAAAATTGAAATAAAGACTTGATTGAATTATGCTTATTCAAATTTATTTGATGTAAATTAAACAAAAATAGACTTTGAAATACATTTATTGAAACATTACGTTCTATAGCATATTACCAATCTGATGATATCATATTGTGACAATTGCATGCATTAGTATTGTAATAAAATTTACTAAAAACTATTAAGCTGTAGCAAATTTTAAAGTGATGAGGGTCGAGTAGAAGATCTTTTATTTAAAGAAAAATAAAATAAAAGAAAAGAATAAATATAAAAATAAATAAAATAAATAAAAACAACTAAAAATAAAGAATAAATATTTAAAAATGGAATTTAAATTTAA